>CAKAOH010025993.1:39075-84440 GCA_916701665.1 Sebastiscus tertius | reverse complement strand
CTCAGGTCGTACTCAGCCACGGGTTCCAGTAACTGCAAAACATGCTTCAATTTTTCTGGGAATTTAGCACTAATATAAAGCCCATAAAAAGAATAGTCCGACACAAAAGGTTACGTTATTATATAATAATCAGCTTGACCAATTACTGTACTTTTTTGGCATTAATGCCCTTAAAAATTCAAGATATGCAGTAATCCCCCTCGTGACTCCTCTTAAATATGGTGACAGGGTATTGAGTTCTGCCTTAATGTAACAGTCATGTAGACAGCAGATATGCACGGAGAGACTTTTTTTTTTTACACTAAATAATTCCAAAATGAGTCAGCAGAATAAATTGGTTATTATTTGTTTTCGTCCAATCTTGTCAATTTGAAATAGTTGACTGCTCCTCCACCCCTCTCTGGAACAGTTTACACTTGTTGTTCTGTGGTTTTCAGTTTTATACATGGGGACCTCGGGTTAGCTCAGATGTGGTGGAGGAGGGTGAAAGATGCAGGGAGGGGGTAGGAGAGTGTGTGATGCACATGTGTGTGATTTAACCACTATGGGGGTAAAACAACATTAGGCAGGAGGGCTGCGTCCTGCCCCCGCTGCCACCGAAGCCTCAGCATTAGAAACAGCTGCAACCTGCTCACTGGGCCCAGACTCATTCACCTGTAGAGGAATACTGCAGGCTTTCTGTAGTAGAGGCGGGGGTTGTTATTCACTGAGCTAAAGCCTTTTTAGGTGTCAGTATTCACCAAGTGTGATTTGTTAAATATAAATAGGTTTTTGTGTAACACATGAATGGACTTTTCCAAACAGCTAGGAATAAGTAAACACAAGCTTTTGTGTTCGGTCATTATCACTTTGAAAGTCTTTCCTCATTTTTTCACAGTGGACTGAACAGACTGTTGACACCATCTCCCTACCTGCTGTCTACATCCATGTTTGACAGCCTTGCTGTCTGTCCAAGAGTTTGATGAGAAGATCGATACCACTCTTATGTCTTGGCTAGAAGTCACTGCTCTTTGTCCAAGAAATAGTCTGCACATAACCCCGCTTAAAAACTTCTTTTACCCTTGGACAGAGCCAGGCTAGCTGTTTCCCCCTATTTCCAGTCTTTATGCTAAGCTAAGCTAATAGCCACCTGGCTCCAGCTTCATATTGACCGCACAAATATGAGACTGGTATCAATTTTCTCATCTATTTTAATCTTTTTTTTAATGTTGACATTTCTATTTCATTATTTAAATAAAGTTCAATAGTATAATAATAATAATAATAATAATAGCATTATAAGTATAATTAATTATTATTCATTAATTGTTTCACCTCTAATTAAAACCATTAAATTCCACCCAAAATGCTGTAAATCATCTTTAGAAGTAAATATACAGTATATACAGTATAATAATAATAATAATAATAATAATAATAATAATAATGATATCTATATCCTTATATGTATCTAGTCTTTCTAATTCATATTTACATAATCTTTGTAAAAAATAATTTGGGAGACAGAAGATATAGAGGATACAGGACTTGTGGTATATTAAATGTATTAATCTTGAAATTTTTTGATTTTTGTTGTTGTTGCATGTATTTGACAATGGCTTGTGCAACATTTTTCATACATCAAGAAATTTCAAAACAAGTTACACAGAAGTATTTTTTCCCTCCCTTCTTACTCAGACCTATTGATCTGTCCATCTATTATTAACCAGACTCTCCATCCCTACCTGTCTTTCTTGCCTGCAGAGTTTCCTTATCTTCTATGTCTACTCATTCCATATTTATGTATTGTATCTCTGTGTCTGCACCATGTGTTGCTGATATGGCTATCGCTTTGCCAGGTTTCTCAGTCCGTATGCCATCCCGCCTGCCTGCCATCTGTGATCGTCTCTCAGGAGTCTTTTCATAATGATCTCCTGGCAGCGAGCTGCATGTTGCATTACATATGGGCTGGAGGGATGGAGGGGTGGAGAGGCTCTCAAACACATGATGTGAAAATGAGGAGAGGAGTCGAAGCCAGAGCACACGAACGAATAAGTTCACCCCCTGACTTCATGTGCCATGATGAGATCTCACCAAATAGAAGGCAGAGCGAAGCATTCTTAACATTCCTCATAAAAACGTGTGCTCGGCTCGGCCTCTCCCCGCCTAAATATGGCATTCTGGTGAGGCTCAGACGGAGGCGGAGGTGTGAGAGGAGATGAAGAGTATGACGGGCGTGTTGTCGTGATGAAAGACCTGGTTGAACTTTTTTTGGGAGGTTGATATTGGAGTAATCCACTGCTTGGACCAAAAGTGTGCAGATCTTTAGCCTACATCCAAATGTACAGGTGCAATCCACTGCTCACTAAGCACTAAGTATATTATACTGGATGTATGCATTTTACAATAACGACAACAGAGTTACCACTCAAAATCCAAAGCAATATTTGAAACAATGGTTCCTTGACTTTAGACAACAGCAGGCCTCTCATTTTTAATTGGCGACAGTCAATTTTGTTGGCTGAAATCATAACTGTTGCTGGCAGATTGTATCAGCTGTAGCTAGCTAGCTATTTCAGCTCAATGGGTGGGTTGAAAACTCTTTCCCAGGCTGACTTTTTATGTTTCCAGCAAACTCGTATGAAGGGTATGTACCTACATGATATCAAAGCTAAATCAGTGCTGCGTAGTAATGCAAAAAGACTGAGGTTAAAAGTTTTTCTCACCAGAAAATGCGGTGCGGGAATAGGGAAATCCGTGTGCGAATTTTCGGCATGACATCTATGCACACCGGTTCCGGTGAGAATTATCCATGTTGCCGTATTCCATTTTCGTGAATGAGGCCCAATGAGTTTCCTTCTAAATAGTGCCGTGTCCACTCCACACAACAAAAACCTATCCAGACAGAGAATGTCAATGGTAGCTACACAATACAAAAACTAATTGGACCCCAAATTTGATGCTAACGCTAGCTGTTGTGGCTAGCCAGTTCTATGACCAACATACAGCGTTAGCAAATGCATCTCAGCTACATTACCATCTTCATCGTATCCGAGCTGCTGGGCGATCTAAAGCCATATATTGTCCTTTTTTTTGTTTGTTGATGTAGTTGTTTGTCATATATTATTGGGTGTTGAGAAGGCGATGGCCCATTGCTACTCCAATAGTCCGAAAAATATCCCATTGGATCGAAAAAAAAAGGCCATTTGCCGACAGTCCCCGGAAACAAACGGCCGTTGATCTGAAAATGCCGCTCTCTGTACAACAAATAGAAGCACATGGCTAGCTAATTATTATGCAGAATGGTGGCGATCAGTTGGAGCAAAGGATTTCATCGGTCAAACATATATTTCTGCTGGTGGAAATCCCCTGAAATCGAGGTCCGTCGGAATATTTTTTCCCCTGCACGAATGTTCCGCAGGGCTGTTCAAGGATTCACAAGAACCCACAAAATCAGTTTTTTTGAATTTCCGTGCATATTTTTCAGACTAAAATCCATGCTTGGTGTGAAACGGCTTTAAAGCTGCATGTCCCAGACAAACAGCTAAGACTAAGAATGCTTTTACATTTCCCTCGTAGCTAGTACACACAAAGATTTGACAGTAAAGAAGGAACTTCATTAAAATATAATGCGAGAACCCTGACAATTTCCCACAACCACATTCATAGTTGCATTGCGGTTACAGAACAAGGAAGTGGAGATTGACAAGTTGGAATACTTAGTACATCGTGTGTGTTCGAGTGTGCATCATTTCGAACTTGCCTCTGCTGCTCTGGCTTATTTATGGGTGCCTAATGGGTCTTTGCCCCCAGGCGGTGTCTCTCTGTGGCGAGCAAGCCAGCATAGAGCTGCGTAGATGGGATGCTCCACTGTCTCTTTAGTGTGCAAGCTCATTGTCTGCTGTCACGTGTGTTCGTGTATAGTGTGAGTGTGTGTGTGTGTGTGTGTGTGTGTGTGTGCTTGTGTTTGCTTTTGGCTTAATCAGCAGTGCTGAGTTCAGGAATTCCAGTTCATCAGAGAGGGAAAGAGGGAGAGTCAGCAAGATATGAGCAAGTAGGAGAGAAGACGGAGCTTCAGCAGATAATAGATTGATTTTATGATACAACGGGATGATGGTCAAGCAGTAAAGAGAGGACTACGAGTTTAAGGGGCTAAGGAGAGGCTTGAGTTTAGGGCAGCGGGACATGGAGTGGATTTGAAGTTATGGCTCAGTAAGATTTTTTTTTTTTTAAATCAAGTTCGCATGAAGAAGTAACATGTCATGTATTCCATGTAGCCACGTTCATTTGTATTGCCTCCGTTGCCTCTTTTGCATGACTTCCTGACATTGTTACTGCAATTTTACAAATCCACAATTTCTCCATCTAAAGCTGGGCATACACTGTACGATTTTAGAAATGTTGTTATGTAATTCCTACTCCTACTGTACGAGTAGATCGTTTGCGATGCAAAGCCAAAGCTTACGATTTTCGTGCTCATACTGTACGGTCCGATCGTCAGCCACGACCTGAGTGCTCACACTGTACGTGTAAAATAGAAAAAAAGACACGGCCCGCCGGCCCCATGGGCCGTTCTGGCTGTTGACAGTTGTCAATAAAGATTTGTTTGATAGCTCCAAGGCAAGTCAAGTTTGTTTGCCAGCAGAGGTTTGTTTGGGTCACAATGCTAACAAGGCAGAAACATACTGCCTTGATCATCTGTGCCATCCTGTCTGCTGAACTGTCTAAAAAAAATACAAGAGGTACCTGTGTATATAGAATCTAAGGCAACTAGGAAGACGTGGACAGTATAGCTTGTCCATTTTGCAGAGAGAATTGGAGGTAAGCTAGCTACGTTTTACTAGCTATATCTATTGTGCAATGTTATCTTGATAGCTATGCTCTGATTACTGTAAAAAAATTAGAAAAAAGGCACTGACGGGGAATCGGCTCGTGGCTCTGCCCCGACTATGCGAGAGCCTGTGGACAGCCGACCAAAATTTCTGACATGTTTGAATGTCCGACAGCCTGTCGGTCACATCATATCTACACATGTCCACCAAATGTGGTCGCAATAGCACAAATCGTTCAGGAGACATGACATTTTTTTGTAAAATAAGCCCTGCCCATAGCATTTGAGTTAACTTTGAGGGCCAGCTAAAGCAGAACTGTTAAGAACATCAACAATCCAAAAAAGTAACTTTTTATGTCTTAATCCAGATATGTTCTATACCAAATGTGGTGACGATTGCTCAAAATTTGTAGGAGGGGGAGCAAAAAAATCTGATTTGGACACAATTCAAAATGGTGGAAATTCAATCTAGACGCAAATGGGCGTGGCTTATATGGATAGGTTCATCTGGACCCACAGAATCCAGGAAAACCTTTTGTTTCTGAGAGTTACGGTTCAAAAGTTAGAGGCCAAAACGTAAAGTTCATTGTTATAGCGCCACTATCTGGTGTAATTGCACCACATACAACACTGCACTCCCTTGGGTCCCCAGCAATACACCCGCCAAGTTTGAAGTCGATCAGATGAATTGTTCTTTAGATATGCAAAGGACACACGGAAAGACAGACAGAGATTCCTCGCTTTATAGTTGGATATAGCTAACTTGTTAGCAAACAGCTGCTTATTTACACATCCAGCAGATGCAGAGCAACATTAGCATTTCATTGTCTCTGTCCAGCCGATGACTGTAAGCGGTCTGTGAAGTCTCGCTGTGGTTAAGGAGAAGTTCTGCCTCTTTGGGAAACACTCCATAAAAGCTGGAGGCTTGTAAACCCTGAGGGAGCTGTTAGCTTGAGGCCTGCTGGCCACAGTCAGAGCTGAGAGCGCGTCTCGGCGTGTTCCCAGCACAGCACAGACATGGGAGAGACTTTCCTTTCTCTTTTCCCGGAAGCTGGTGGAAGTTCGACAAAATACACTCTGCCTCGGTGGAATTGTTGAAAGGTTTTCAAAGAGGCTTTTTTTAGCCACGCTAGTGTAGATCGGTTGGTCGGTCCACTACTTTTGGAGACTTATAAATATCTCAACAACTATCAGATGGATTGGCATAAAATTTGGTACACACATTCATGGTCCACTGAGGATGAAACCTGCTGACTTTGGTGATCTCCTGACTTTTTCTTCTAGTGCCACTAGCATGTCAAAGCTATCACTTATTCTGTGAAATCTCAACATCAATTTAATGGATTAGCACAAAACTTTGATGATACATCCTCCAGGCTTTTCCTTTAGCGCCACCTCCAGCAGGTTGACATTTGGGGCTTTTAGTGAAATGCCTCGACAACTATTATCTTTGATGATCCCTTTAATGTTTCATAGACGACCATCATCAGCTCTAAATTAGGGCTGTCAAGGGTGACAATAAAGCGCTAACACAAATTTGTGTTAACGCCACAAATTTCTTTAATGCAGTAACGAAATTTGTGATTTTTAGGTTGTAGCGGGCTCAGCTATTAAGCCAGAGTGAAGACACTGGTATCATCACTCTAGCATCAAACTAGAAAACCTAAGGAATCCATTGGTAACAACAATATCATACTAGCTTGTGCAAAATAATGTTCCAAACTTATGTTAAATTTTGGTGAGGAAAAACTGCCATGGTCATTTTCAAAGGGATCCCTTAACATCTGACCTCAAGATAGGTAAATGACAATGGGTTTATGCTAAACGCAGTACCTGTGAGGGTTTCTGGACAATATTTGTCATTGTTTTGTGTTGTTAATTGATTTCCAATAATAAATATATACATACATTTGCATAAAGCAAGCATATTTGCCCACTCCCATGTTGATAAGAGTATTAAATACTTGACAAATCTCCCTTTTAAAGTACATTTTGAACAGATAAAAAAATGTGTGATTAATTTGTGATTAACCAAAAACTATGGACAATCATGTGATTAATCGCGATTAAATATTTTAATCGATTGACAGTCCTAGTCTAAATTGGTTCAGTACTTCATTTTATGACAAATACCAAATGACATTCCCATCAGCTGTGAGCATGTTCGCATTTAGCTCAGTGCAGCTTCTGGCGTGGCTGTAGACTCTCACTTTTTACTCCCATTGAGCAAATTCACTGCAGACAGGTTGACCCTTCTGTTCCCAGTGGGGAAGCCACTGGCTCTGTGGTATGCACCAATTACACTGTTTTTCCCTCTTCCCCACAAGCACCCTTGACCTGTGAGTGTAGCTGTAGCCAAGTGGATGACTCAAGGTAACTTGTTTCCGTACGCCAGCTCAGGCCCAGAGAAGGCCCTTCGGCTGTTGTACCGTTTCTTTCACGGTGACAAATTACCGTTTGAAGTCGGGCCTCAAAGTTCAGCCACTAAGTGACTTCATTTTCTAACAGCAGCCCTGTCTATATTACTGATGATTCAGTAATGATATATCATTTACGGCTCGGCCAAATAGGGAAGAGGGGACATTACAATGAACAGGTTATCTGAGCTTGCTAGAAAGGTTTTTGCTACAAAGTCCTGTCATGCCTAGAAACTGGAGCACCTTTACCGTCTGTCCCAACCCCCCCCCCCCCTCCAGCTCTTTTTGCTCCCCTTCCTACTTTCTCCTTCCTGCACGTGTATTCTCTGTTTTTCTCATTAGGCAGACAGATAAATATCGCTGCTGTGTTATGATATCTTTATCGTGTGTGTACATGTAGAAGATGTAGACGTAAACACAGCCTTTTATCATACTCTCAATGCATCGTTGGCCAACCGGCCAAGTCGATTTGAGGGGGTTTATTTGACAATGGTGATTTGTTATTGTGGAGTGGAGTACAGCGAGCTTACCCACGATGAGTGCACTTTTCGTACAGAAACCAGAATAGGGCTTCCTCTCATTCGCCCCCTTTTTCTTCCCGTCTCTTTGGTCGTTACTCATTTCCCTCTGATCTCCTCCCAACAACACACCCCACCCTCTTCCCTTTGTTTACCTTTCCTTCAAGACATCTTTTTAACCAGACTTCTCTTTTTTCATTTTATGACATGGCTCCTTGATCTCTATTACTGCGTGAGAGTGTTTCTCGCGTCTCATAGTCACTCTCTCACTCCATCCTTATATAAACACAGGCAAGACAACTTCAGTCTTAGTGTCTACAATGTGTTTTTCCGGCTTTACCAAGAAAGGTGTGTTAATGGACGTGAAGCTGGCTGGGTGGCTGGTTTGGTGTTTTAGTGCTAAAGAGAGATATTTAACTGACGTGTGTGTGTTCTCTTTCAGATGACAAGCCCGTCCAGGAGGAGGACTGGGTGGTGTGCCAGCACCCTGAGTGTCCTGAGCGCCGGAGGGCCTCCAAGGTAAGACCTTAAACCCTTTAACACCCAACAGGTCAACTAAAAGAAGGACTGAGATTTCAGTCAGCAGGTCTATCTTCCGAGTGTTGTCATGTCCTGGATAATCAATGGTCCTGTTCACATCGGGTATTAAAATGCGTCCTCAGTGATCGGATCACAAGTGGACAGCTTTAAGTACAGGTGTGAAGACACTCAGGACGCATCGAGGACGCATTGAGATCGGATCTTTCAGACCACATTCAGAGGTGGTCTGGGCCACATATGACCACATTCTTTTAGCAGTGTGTATGCGAATGCGTCCTGGCCATATTAAGGTCAGACATACTTAAAGCTGTCCACCTGTGATCCGATCACTGAGGACGCATGTTAATACCAGGTGTGAACAGGGCCAAAGTGTCTAAGATCCAATTTAGTTCACTTCAAATCTCACTTAAAGGAATAGTTTGACATTATCAGTTTGTTTTCGGGTTGTCTGTCCGTCCATTTTTCCGCACATCCCTACATCTGTCTGCGCCATTCTCGTGAATGCGATATCTCAGAAACGCCGTTTTTTGTTTTTTTTCTTCTTCTTTTTCAAAATTTGGCACAAACGTCCACCTGGACTCAAAGATGAACTGATTTAGATTTTGGTGGTCAAAGGTCAAGGTCACTGTGACCTCACAAAACACGATTTTGGCCATAACTCAAGAAGAGTGGTATGAAATCTTTTCATCTAACGCTCTGCCTGAAAGCGAATAAGCATGTTTTTTCTTGTGACAATTCAACCAAGTTACATAGACCCAAACTATTGAATTTTATGACTGTTGCGAAAGCTCGGTTTTCATTTTCATTGTAGTTGCAAAACACCTTATGTTTTGTATTTTGATAGCGGTAAAAAAAAAACCATTATTTGTAACTATCGTTGGGCATTTCCTGTCTTAGTTATAAAGTGGATAGTAGAAGAATGAGAGTAAATGAGGTTAGAGAGAGAAAGATCTGCACGTAACAAGGGTGCCCGACCAAACTTGAACCGAGGATATGGGATTAGAGACTGTTTTCCCTCGTTTCAGAAAATGCCCAATATTACATCTATTTAAGTGACAAAGCCATCTAGCGGCCATAGGAATTATGAGTTTTCTCCGTTGGAAGGGAAAGGGTAAATAGTGCGATGTTCTTATAGAGCCACAAGGTCTGCAGAGACAGGAGGTCGGGCTGGTTGAATGGGTTAACAAAACGCCCGTTTCCTGTTTCCTACCATGACCATAATTGTTCCCTACTCTTAACCAAGTGGTTATTATCTTAACCATGATGACAAACGTCACCTGACCTTAACCAAGTCATTATTTTAACCCAAACCATGATCTATCCTTATCTTAACCTAGTCCTTTTTCTGCCTAAAACTAACCAAACTTAAACCAAAAAATGCTTTTTTTTGCAACAGGGATTTGTTATGGTTTTGGGAGGCACTGACAAACGATGTGGTCCGGCCAATAGAGACGTCGGAGGGCAATTACAGTCATCGTAGTGATTTGTAGGACTTAACATGTCCAGTTTCTTAAACCCTCCAGCCTCCAGGCCGCCTCAAGCAGTGTTTTTTTACTGTCACTTAAACAGGAACTAAAAATGGCACGAATGAAGATGCACATAGCCTGACATTGTCCCCATAAATCCTGTTGGTCCCCCCCCAAGCGTTTGACCCTCGTCAGTCGTACCCAGAAGTTATTGCGTCTCTCTCGTGTTGTATTGCGACACAGTGAAGGTGAAGCAGAGCGGAGAAGCTCCTTTTTTCTTCTTTTAGGTGTTAAAAGGGGCGTGAGTGTCGGGGCTCTGTGTCTGGCCACTAGACTGTGAAATGAATTATTCCTTTGAAGCCACTGGTTTCTGAAAACGGGAGTCTGGCCAGAAGAGAAACCGACATAGTGTCTGGTCTGTCAGTCGGCCTCTGGGCTGTTTTGGTTTGTCGACTCCCTCCTGCCACTAGAGCTGAGCATTAGATGGATTTTCCCATTGAATCAAGAAGTTGTCTCCTCCTGTCCTTTTAGTGGAAACAATGGAAAGGGAAAATGACAGAGAGAAAAGTGCATTCAGACAGCACGTGGAGAGAGAGAGAGAGAGAGACAGTTATATATAGTTTTTCTCCATGGCAACTGAGAATAATAAAGTGGGGGAAGAAGAGAGAGCCAGAGAGCTTAACCTGAACTATCCTTTCCCTGCTCCTCACATTATTGAGTCTCACAGCCCCACTTCTCCTGAAAGCCTTTCTGGCCCCTCTCACATGACAAGGTCCCTCCTTTTTTTTCTGCAGATTTGTTTTGAATGAGGCAGAGGGTGAACTTACATGCTATATAACTTTAAAGTATGTGTATGCATTGGTGTTTATATGACCTGCTGTGGTACGGGGGCGGGGGGGGAGTCAGTGTGGGACAAAGCATGTCTGACGCCACCTGTCTCCTGGGTCAGGGTCAAGGTTGATGTTATTATGTAAGGAGATTAGGGAAAGACTGGTAGCCCAGTGTGGACTGGGATGGACGGAGAGGGAAGGAGGGGGGACGGGTTAACAGCAGATATATTGATACTCACATGATTCCAAAGACTTGATAATATGATTAAACATATTTTTTAGGGCTGTCAATGTTAACATGATAATAACGTGTTAATGCAAATTTGTTTCAACGCCACTAATTTCTTGAACGCGTTAACGCAATCGATCTTTCTGAGGTGCTAGCGGGCTCAGTTTTAAAGCTAGAGTGAAGATACTGGCATCATATGAAACTAGAAAACCTAAGAAACCCATTGGCACCAACTATGTCATACTAGCTTGTCATGAAGGAGGCTAAATGACGCTCCAAACTTACGCAAAATTTTGGCGAGGAAAAACTTTGTATTCCATATTTGTAATCACTTTAAATGATGTTTTTAGAGACCTGTTTTCTCTTAAACAATAAGGGGTCTTTTTTGTTGGTCAGTGTAAAAAAAAAAATCCACATTAAATCGACTTTAATTTAATGTTGTAAGATGATAAAACATGAAAACTTCCAGGGACGATGAATACTTTTTATAGGCACTGTATTTTCTTTAGGATTCACTCTTTCCTTCAATGCAAATTGCACAATTGCCTAAATTCAGACAGTCATCACCATGGCCATTTCAATGTTTCTTGGCTGTGTAGTCAGTAAGCGGTGTTGAATGACAGACGTTCAAGGAAAAGTTTTCCATTTTTAGATTCATCAGTTGGCTTTCAAGAGCTCAAATGATTGCATCATGATGCATCAGTGTTCACTCTTCATAGCTTGACCCCACAATGATCTTTTCTGTCCTAGCAGTGATGGGATATCCCGTGATGTCACAATTCCCAATATTGCTGGTGATTTTAGTACTTTTGAGGCGTGAAGCAAGAACGGCGAGAGGGTGAATCACAAAAATTTGTGCATTTCCGGACAATGAGAAAAAATGTGTGTTCAGTGTAATCGTTTCCGACAGCTTACTGCTCATTTAGCTCAATCTTAGGGCTGTTGCTCAAGAGTTCTGCATGCACCGCCTGTAACGAGCTTTAAACAGCAGGGGGCAATGTCATGGCAACCCTAACCTACAGTAAAGAGCTCACTGTGTTGCTCATTTCCCTCTATAGCACACTCACTTGCTCTGCATTTACTATGAGAGGAACATTTCTAAGAAGAATGGGAACACAAATATAATTTTCGCCCACTCCACCCACTAAACAGATTTAGAAGGCATTTTTACTCAGAAAAAAAACAACATTAAACTTTTATATTTCACTTTTAAGAGTTTTTTTTTCTACGAATAGTCTCTTTGATATGCCGGCGGCTTGGCAGCAGGACACAGAGCAGACACAAACACAGACGGACAGACAGCGAGAGAATCCTAGGCCGGTCCAGCGCTGCATTTAAACCGTTTTATTCCCAGACAGGCCTGCCTTTGGTCTCCCACTGCCATAGATCAGCTCCTGGTGGGGGCTGCGTCTCCTCCAGTCACAGCATGACTGGCCTGAAACTGAATGAGTTCACCTGCGCCATAATTTACTGAAATCACACCAGGTGTCACCCTCTCGTGCTGCCGTAGCTCAGCGCTGTCACCGCATTACACAAGAGCTCTGAAAAGGTTACAAAGAAGGCTTCTGGATGGCCCCGACACATGTGCTTCCATGAGGGCTTACTGGTGTGTTTGGATACTTTGCTGTGGGTTTCTACAAGTCACTGGGATTTAAAGTCAGCCTGCAGGTGTCCAACTGGGAGATGACGTCCAAATCCACTACTACTTAGTTCTTGGCTGAGTTGGTGGGATTCATTTCTGGTTAGCGCTCAATGCTAGTCTGAGCTTGCTCCCTGGATCTAGACTCCAAGAGAAGGGCTTATTATCCCTGATCGCTTGCCCCCACCCTTCTCCCTCCCTACCTCCCTTCTTCCCTCCCTCCCTCCTTCCCTCGTCTTTGCTTCTATCCCTGTCTCCTTCTTTTCCCTCCCTCTGTCAGCTTTGACAAAACAGGACCAGACAAGACAAACCGAAAGGTGCGGGTCGCCTTGGCAACGGGGCCCCTCCCTGCCCAAACAGCTGGAGGCACAGGGATAATGTGAAGGGAGTTGAGGTTTGACAGAGACAGAGAGGATGAGAAGAAGTTTCAGTCAGCTGGCTTTAACTTTCAGTTTCCCCCTCTCACTCTCTGTGAGAGAATTTCAACCCACCTGTTTTTATGCACAGTTTCAATTAAAAAGTGGGAGTGGAAATTTGGGAGAAAAAAACACAACATGTACACTTGGAGGTGGAAAAGAAGTATGTATCAATGTATCAAATGTATCAATTAAATAAGACATATGACAAAGTACAACAGGACTTGGCGAATATGAAACATATGACTTATTTGTTAATAGTGGCAGGGTAAAACATCAGATCTTTGTGGACTGATGAGGAGATCGGAACCGTCCTCAAATTAATACGTAAAATAAACATTTCAATATTTCCATCGACTGGCGCTTTTTCTTTTAGCGATTTTCTGGAAATTCTGTTAACATTTTTCCAGAAAACATTTCAATTAGGGTTGTCAATCGATTAAAATAGTAAATTGCGATTAATCGTAAGTTAATCACACATTTTTTATCTGTTTCAAATGCACCTTAAAGGGAGATTTGTCAAGTACTCAATACTCCTTATCAACACCGGAGTGGGCAAATATGCTTGCGTTATGCAAATGTATGTATATATTTATTACTGGAAATCAATTAACAACACAAAACAATGACAGATATTGTCCAGAAACCCTCACAGGTACTGCATTTAGCATAAAAAGTATGCTCAAATCATAACATGGCAAACTCAAGCCCAACTGGCAACAACAGCTGTCAGTGTGTTGACTTGACTGTGACTTGCCCCAAACTGCATGTGATTATCATAAAGTGGGCATGACGGTAAAGGGGAGACTCGTGGGTACCCATAGAACCCATTTACATTCACTTATCTTTAGGTCAGAGGTCAAGGGGACCCCTTTTGAAAATGGCCATGCCAGTTTTTCCTCGTCAAAATGTAGCTAAGTTTGGAGCGTTATTTAACCTCCTTTGCGACAAGCTAGTATGACATGACATAGTATTTTCTAGTTTCATATGATACCAGTATCTTTTCCCTAGCTTTAAATAGAGCTTTAAAAGAATTAGCGTTAACGTGTTATTATCCCATTAACGTTGACAGCCCTAATTTCAATGTAAACCTGCCTGACTTGTGTGTCTGATGCCGTCACTCCCTATTCACCGTCACCGTCACCTTCACCCCCATTGTGTTTTTGGGTGTCTGTTATTCTCATCTTTGTCCCATTCAGTCAAATATTATGAGTAATCCTTTGCTGATGTTTTAGGGGAAGTAATATTATATTAGTCAGATGAGCACACACGCACCCGTGTAATATACAGTACCTCGCACAGAGTCACCTCATTATCAGTGGTTGAATCATTCAACCTTTAGCTGTGCTCTTTTTTTATAGATACAGACATACAGACACACTGGCTTTACTCACTTAACCTGGCTTTCTTTTCCACTGACCTGCTTGGCCGAAAATCTCACCTAACTGACACTGACATGGAGCTGCTAAGTCTGCTAAGTAAACACTCTGATTGGGCTGGATGCCCACTTTCTGTATGTGTCAAGGTGCTGAAGGGTGCAAGGTATTAGGTGCTATTTCCTGGTAGAGATGGATTAAATTCCGAGCGTCTTGCAGTTACACTAACACCCTCCCACTCGCCCGATTGTAGTCCATCCATCAACCTGCAGGGATTCACTTCTCCTGGAAGGTGGGAGCAGTCAGTCACTCAGCATGTACAGTAATTGAAACCGTGCGTTCGACAAAAGTTCAGTCGCTGTGCAGCGCTGCGTCGCGGCCAGTTCGAACACTCCAATATAAAACAATGCAATCAAACTGATTTTGTTGCTGACACTCGCACGAGCCGCATTCAGTTAGGACACGGACACCGTAATCACATTGAGACGCGCTGTCTCATTCTCTGGAGACCTGATGAATCTTTGTGGCCGCAGGAAGCCACCTACAGGCGATATTTGATGGCCACAAAGTCACTTTTCGGGCTATGGTTAATGTCGAAAACTCATGTCCCATCAGTTTTGCTTGATTGCATGTATTTCTCACAGCTTGTATTGTACTTGAGTGACTGCAGACGACAGAGTCTTTAAATTGGTTTTCTGGGGGAAAAACTGTAACAAGATGTGACCTCAGCTATAACTGGAAAGTTGAGTTTATGAAGTAATGCAAGCCCACTAATGGAAATGCTGGTTTGCGATGCTCTGATGACTCAAGAATCATTCAGACGTCAGGGGAGCTTAGGAAAAGTTACCTAATCACTTTTCAACATGACGCTGCTGACTGTTGAGATACTTTGGTGTTAATTTGTTTATTGAATGGTGAGCGTGCATGCTTCACATTCACAGACATAATCGTTCACACAGCACAGCGGCTCAGTAGACAGAGTTTCTACTGCTAGACTGAGTAGAAATTGGGGGTTCATTATCGTTTGATGATGTTGTTGTTACTACAATGACTTCATACAGGGTTCTTATGTAAAGTAAGCAGCTGTAAAATCAAGTTACGGAAGCATTACAGTCTGGAGTTAATAACACACTCGAGTACTGTGTGACGAAGGTAGCTTCATGCTAAGATTCATTTATGTACCAGTGTCAGACTCATCAGCCTGTTGATACTACTCCCAGCTGCCTACCAAGTTTGGTGTGAGTCACTCTTGCAGTTTGGTTAACAGTTAGACTCCTTGTAGTGAATGTCAGTCTTAATAATTGTTTTGCGTATTGATTACAATTAAATGGTCTCCAATTAATTTCTTATTACATATTCCAGCATCTGTACGTATTGGTAGATTCATGGTAGGTTTATTTAATGGACAAATAATACACAAGTAGAATTAACTTGGTTATCACATAAAGTAAAGACTATGTGCCATGATTTTATTATCATCTTAAAGGTAGGGTTGGTAGTGTTGTTCAAATACATTTGTTGTTATATTTGTTGAAATTCTTACATCTCAACAGCAATCAATAAAGCAAATGCTCTGACAAAAAAAATTAAAAATTCTGGTATCCGTGGGTGTCGTAGGACTGTAATAAGCCTGTCCAATCATTTAATTTGGTCCGGATAAAATGATTGGACGAGCTACCTGCCTGTCTACCTGCCTGTGCACACTTTGCCCGTGCACTCATTGTGCGTCACCAGAGTCTTCAAGCTGCTAGTTTGACAGCTATGAGTACGAACAATAGCCGTGTTCGTTGTTTGCATTCATTATGATATGTTTATGTTCATTATGATCATTTTAGGGGAGTGGCTTTGGAGGGAGGCCTGAACGGACTGTCAGTGTTGCAGACTTGGCGACTTTCTCACTAGATTTAGCAACTTTTGGATCTAGTGCTGCTAGCTACTTTCATTGGAAAATAATTGGCAACACTGGGCTGGGTTTCTCAGTTGGCTCATTTTTAAAAATCTAGTGTACTCTTGCTATTTTCTCAAGATTACCGACCCTACCTTTAATGTTAGCTAGTGACTCTGTGAAGCTGTACTTAAATGCAGTAGTTCTTTGAGTTAAATGCTAACATTAGCATGCTAACATGCTCACAATGACAATGCTAACATGCGATTGTTACAGTAGTACCAAAGTATTGTGCAAATGGAAATATAGACCTAATTATGGTGCTAAATGAAAGGTTAATGGATAACCAAAGTTACTACAGTTCATCCTTAGGGTGACATGGATATCTTTTACCATATTTCATGGCGATCCATTCCATAGTTGTTGAGACACTCAAAGCCACCAAGGTCAACCTCGTGGTGGTGCTACAGGAAAAGTCGGGGGTTCTCCAAAGTCGGAAGGATTCATCACCTGGGGGTCTGTGAATGTCTGTACAAATTTGGTGGTAATCGGTCTAATAGTTAATGAGATGGTGGACAGACCAACTGAGATACCGACATTTCCAGAGCCATGCATAAAAAGGATTTGGTGCATTGTGGCT
This sequence comes from Sebastiscus tertius, assembly GCA_916701665.1. Classification (NCBI taxonomy): domain Eukaryota; kingdom Metazoa; phylum Chordata; class Actinopteri; order Perciformes; family Sebastidae; genus Sebastiscus; species Sebastiscus tertius. The sequence continues at coordinate 67,674 of CAKAOH010025993.1, read as the reverse complement.
CAGTCGGCTGAGGGGCCATGCGATGTACCAGGCATTCATTAGACCTGATCAGTAAATCTGAAATGCAATAACAAAATTATTACAATCTGTTATTCCGTGCACCCAGGAAAAGTGATCCTAGGCAGCTGCCTCTATGCGAGTGTTTCATTTGGTGGAAAAATGCACTCTGGATCAGACGGACTGGCCCTCTTTTGCATTTTAACACATTGTTCCTGATACATTGTTAAAATGAATCTTCCTGTTATGGTCCAGTTTTTTCATGATGGACCAGTTGGAGTTTGAGAGACATTCATTACCTTTACCAAAGGTATCCAGTTAGTTTACCTTCATATTTTTGATGCAGCTGCGTGGCTATGACTAGTGTGAGTTTACAGTAGGTTGACTTGTCACCAGCCATTCATGACACATCTTGTAAACAATTTTACCACATGGGCAAGACTGAATTCATCATTAGTCTTGCATCAGGTTAAGCTTTTATGTTGAGTGCCAGCTGGCCCCGTTGCACTACACACGTCAGCTGATATTTTTTTCATTAAATATGTAACGCACAACACACAGACAGAAAATATCTTCTTTGTGGTTGATATTCCCATGTTTATGTGGACATTTCTCTCCAGTGGAGTAACACTGTTATGATGTGGATCCCAGCCACCCTAGCAGGCTACAACAGGCTAGCAACTCCCTCTTGTACAGACACACACAGACCTCATCAGCTGTGAACCAATTACAGAAGCTGTACTTTTCCACCCCTATGGGACGTGATCGTCCAGATAGAGGCTTATGACTCTGAGACGGTGACTCATTTTACGTCAGACCATCGTCATCCAATCACAATGGAGAGGTGACTCTATGAAAATGTCTAATTCCAGTGAAAATACAAAACACAACATGTAGAGTACGTAGTTTTGTGCACAAAGTTTTATGTTTCATCACTTTTTTCTTGGAATATTTCAACAACACCCGCCGATTCTGATGAATTTGGTTTTACCAAAATACACGTGAAGTGTACTCTTAAAGTGAGACTATGTAGCTTTTAAACGGATAAATTACACTATTCCCCACTTACAAATGAAAAGATGAATTAATTGTCAACTAAACGCACATTTGTGAAATGCAATACATTCAGTGTTTTAACTGCTGCAGCGTGACTTGGACTTGTATGACCAGTAGCTTATGGTGGCTACTGTCCTACATTGTCTTGCACACATATCCATGTTGTTCTCTACGTCGTTCTCCTCCGGTGTGTCTGAAATAAGTCAATCAACGCGGGTTAACCCTTTCATACACGCAACCAACCCTGGTTGAGTCCTCGGTTTGAAAGGGGTAATAGACTTCTATATAATCAGACCTTTTTTTGCAACCAGAGGAGAATGCCAGTTTGAGGCACCTCAGCATTGGCTTCACTTTTCAGACCCGGAGTTGCCAGCTGGAAGAAAAATGCTAAAGTGCTGAGAATAACTACATCAAATATAGATCAGAGAAGTTTTAAAGCAGTTTACTGAAAAGACTTGTAATTCATCCTTTAGTTGCCACTTATGGCACACAGTGATCGCTGTTCAGCAAATGCTACATAGTCTGGCTTTGAAGTCTATTCATCAGTTATGTAGCCTATATAAAAACTGCAGTGTATTTTACATTGTTGTCAGTTGCCCCACTGAGTTTTAAGATCACATGCTGACCCAAAATGATGATGTAATGCCACTGAAATGTGGAAAAAAAGGGGATATCTGTCCATCGGGGTGAGTGGAACAAAAATCAGTTGGACCGGCGCCAGTCCAGCAATAACAAACACGCTGGACACTGACTTATGTGTGTCCATACATCCAAAGTACAAACACTAGTGAGGGAGGTGTACCAGTGACGGCAGTTCAACCCCCCAGGAGCATCTCAGTCAGGAAGCAGCATCGCGGCAGACAGGGGAATAACAGGAAGAGGGTACCTGACCGACGCTCCAATGGAAGCGGCCTTGTATGGGCCGACCAATATAGCCGGGGTTCAAAGACTTAAGAGAAGGCCCCCAGTGAGGAGACGGATTGAGAAAACAACCCCCCCTAAATCCCTCGCATGCGAAGACTATGCCCATGGCAAACCCCACTAATTGTTGGTTTGTTCCGTGTGTTTTGAGAGCGTAAACAGGCGCTGCTTAATGAAATGCTGTGAGAAGTCTGCGCTGCTTAGTTAGAGAGGCGATAATAGGCTTTGAAAAATCTCCAATTCAGAACGTGTTATTATGGCTGTGGAAGCGTGCTCTCTAAATCACTCTTAACTGAAGCCAGCCACGAAACCGTGGAACTTCCAGCAGCATCATCACTGGGGAAAGATTTGGCTTTAATCCTTTCTCTCTTTTTTTTTCTGAACTTTTTTTTTCTCACACTAACTTGCTCATCCTTGTTATCTTCACGCTCACATTTCCCCTTTGTTTCCCCCGCCCCCCTTATTTAACTGCCCCCTTGAAGACTTGAAAGAATGCAGAGCTTATGGTTATTGAGGGGTTAACGCCAAAGTCAGGCATCAAGGGAAGGTCACTCGTGTTCAGCCCCCCCAAACAATAGCAGTGCCAGTGGGGTCTAATCTTTGAAGAAAATTCCATGGCTCTTTTAAATATAGCCTCCCCTAATTAAGGCTGACAGTGGGGGGCGGCGGGGCCGACATGGATTCAACAGGTCGCCTTGTTTTGAAGACACAGGACATTAAAACCTACCCACTTCACTCCCCCCCTTCTCTTACTCCAAACATGCGTCCCCCCAGCCTCGGGGGGGCTTGAATTGTTTTTGTGAGCTAGCTAATTGCGGAGGATTTAAACACGATTCATCTCGGATTAACCTGAATGACAAAAGAACAGAGAGTAGTTGGCTGGCTGTTTGTGGTCAGCGCAACAGACTGTAACAGGACATCAGGCTGTAAATCATACTTGCTCTTACACTACCCTCCCACATTGCACTGTACTCTCCCACACACACCGCACCACACATGGGCTGCAACTAATGATTATTTCCATTTTTGATTTATGTACCGGTTACAGAAAAACGGAAAATCCTCACATCTAGTATGCTTTTAAGTAAATGATGGCCATTCCCCATGCTCACTTAAGTCTCATTAGTTGTAGCAGCAATTTGTGGTTTGATACCATTTGTTACACAGATTTGGTGCCAAATTTAACAATTTTTTTTACCACTCGAAAATTGATAGAAATTATCAATAATCCCTTCAAAATACCACATTAAGACACCAAGACTTTGAGGAATACCATAGAGAAAACCATGCTGTGATTTGGTATCAAAAACTTTTTTACATTTGGAGATTTCTGCAAGAATTGCATTTTTTTTGGCGATTGGATGGTGAGCACTTCTTTTCTGGAAACTACTCAGAACCCTCCTTATTGTCAATCTACTTAGGAAAGCCATCCATCCTCTGAATGCAGTTGGTCTTTAGTTTGTGGCTGTAAAGTTTCATGAGGCTGTGATTATCCTAGAGGTCACCACAGGTCATTTTATACAGTGAGGTCAAATTTAAAAAAATGGTCTCACTACAATGAAATGGCTACTATGGGGACTAACATCATCACACATGAATACAATTTGGCTCATTGGATCCACAAGAGTCTGAGCTTTCCAGTCATACCCAATTTATGCAATTCCAAGACTGTTGAGGGACCCCAGTATGCAGAAATATTCAAATACACCATTTTAGAATAGGCGAAAATAACACATTTATACTGCATTCAAAAACTGCATGGTTTTTGCCCCAAACTGCATGTGATTATCATAAAGTGGGCATGTCTGTAAAGGGGAGACTCGTGCGTACCCATACAACCCATTTTCATTCACACATCTTGAGGTAAGAAATTGGCCATGCCAGTTTTTTCTTGCCAAACTTTAGCGTAACTTCGTAGCATTATTTAGTGATCTTCCTGACAAGCTAGCATGACATGGTTGGTACCACCGATTCCTTAGGTTTTCAAGTTCATATGATACCTGTATCCTCACTCTAGCTTGAAAACTCAGCCCGGAAACAACCTCTGAAAGACAGAATAGCGTCCGGGCTTGCTGAAAACACGAACAACTCCCAGACCGGACAACGCCATGTTAGTGATCTGTCAATCACAAGGTAGCCATGCCCTAAAGCATCCCCTGCTTTATGGTCTATTTGGCTTATATACAATCAGACTTCTTTTTGCAACCAGAGGAGTCGCCCCCTGCTGGTTATTAGAATGAATGCAAGTTTAAGGCACTTCCACATTGGCTTCACTTTTCAGGCCCGGAGGTTACCCGCTGGTTTTATCCAACCAACAGGCTGGAACCAAAAAATATTTGATCTCTTATTTTTCTACATTTCCTGGTTCCAACCAAGGAGGGTGAAAAGAGGAGATGTCACGCATCATCATCTTGTCATATTATTGGGGTATAACACATGCGCAGTCTGCACTTGCCGAAACTGAGCCAATAGCAACGCACGACCGCAGCTCCAGTTATATTGCGCATGAGTCAAACCCCAGAGCTCAAGACCCGTGTCCCAGCCTCTTCCAATAAGCCTAGGTTCCACTTCCAACCTCTCAAATATAAGGATTTGCTGCTTGTTCTTAACCCTGATGACATCACTGTGACATCATCAAGGTTATTTTTCTCAGATAAGACAAGCTCCCCAAGAGACCCAGAAGACATTACACAACTGTTTTCATTGACTTTGCCACACAACCCTTGTGAATTTCCCTTCTAGAAAATTACTCTAAGGATTAATAGCTTTTCAAATACATTTTCTGTAAATAGACTAATCAATTAATCGACTAATTGTTTCACCGCTACACCACGCCAAAGGGATTTATTTCAAAATGGAATATCAGGTAATTTTTTTTTTTATTTAATGAAAATATGAAAACTAACCTGTTTTTTTCTTCTTCTTTTTTTTTATTTATCTGTTTTTGATTTCAAAACTGATCCGGACTGTACAGCAGGTAAACTGAGTGTGGTTTTGTAAATGTGTGTACTGTAATGTAGTCTGTGTGTTGGTAGTGTTAGAACACATTTACTTCCCACTCTGCCCCCGGTCAGCACTTTTTTGAGGAAACCCAACTGCACTCCCTCGTTTAACCTCACATCAGGTTTAAAGTTCAAATGAAGTACTGAAGTAACTAAGTTTAGCACAGCCATGAATGAGAAAAACATGGACTGTTGCTCACTGAGTTTGGTTTACATCTGGATCAGCTGAAACATCACAGAATGGAAAACTTTGCTAATTCTCAGGAATAAAGGGCTCAGTTTCAGTGGGAGTTTACATGAGTCAGCCAGGATGTGTACGAGCTTGTGGGGGTGTGATTGAGCAGATGGGCGTGGTTGATGATTTTCTGTGTATGTTTATGTGCGTCTTCCCAGTAGACTGCTGTAGTAAACAGAGTGAGCCTCTCAGCTCCGTCACTTTCTTTCGATCCTGCAGTCTGTCAGAGTAACTCCGTCCGCTGTTGCGGAATTTTTATGAAACTTTCTGACACACACACACTCATCTGAGGGACTAAAGAGAAAGTTCGATCTGAGTTGGGACTAAAACTTTCACCACCTGCTGTCATTTGGAGATATCGATTGGTTCTTCAACTGAAACTCAAAGGGGTTGCCTTTTCGTGAAACTGGAGTTTTCTATGGTAGGTAAATGTAATGTAGAGGAACAAGCTTTTCTTTTATTCTAGTGTGACAGCACTTTAATTATGCCTCCGCGACAGCTGTGGAAAGGGGCATTATGTTTTTTGGGTTATCCGTCTGTCCGTCTGGTCCATTCTCGCGAATGTGATACCTCAGGTACGTTTAGGGTGAATTTCTTCAAATTTGGCACAAACGTCCACTTGCACTCAAGGATAACTGAATTTGGTGGTCAAAGGTTCCGTTACGTTTTTGGTCATTACTCAAGAATTCATATGCTAATCATGACACTTTCACACAATCGTGTAATGGGATGAAATGCTGAGGTGATGACGTCTATCATGAACTGCAATTTGATTGGTTGGTGGAGGTATACAACCGCGCTGCGGTAATTCTAGTTAAAGAATGTATGACGCGCTCAGTGTATTGCTGGAAACTCTACATTATCATGTGTTGTTGCAGTTTTAATTAATTCTCTGTAAAAGCAAAGGTTATCTGAACTAAAGTAGGACTGCGACTGACGATTGTTTTCATCACGACTAGGGCTGTCAAAGTTAACACGATAATAATGCGTCAACGCAGATTTGTTTTAGTACAACTCATTTCTTTAACACATTAACGAAACTTGTCATTTTTAATACTAATACTACTATTTGATCTTTCGAGCTAGAGTGAAGATACTGGCATCATATGAAACTAAAAAAACCTAAGGGATCCTTTGCTTCCAACCATGTCATTCTAGCTTGTCACAAAAAAGGCTAAATAACACTCCAAACTTGCGCTTAATTTTGGCCCAATACCCACGAGTCTCCCTTTTAAAGACATGCCCACTTTATGATAATCACATGCAGTTTGGGGCAAGTCATAGTCAAGTCAGCACACTGACACACTGACAGCTGTTGTTGCCTGTTGGGCTTGAGCTTGCCAAGTTTATGATTTGAGCATATGTTTTTATGCTAAATACAGATCCTGTCTTTGTCATTGTTTTGTGTTAATTGATTTCCAATAATAATATATACATACATTTGCCATAAAGCAGCATATTTGCCCACTTCCATGTTGATAAGACTATTAAATACTTGACACATTTTCCTCTAAGGTACATTTTGAACAGATAAAAAATGGGTGGTTCATTTATTAATCGCGATTAACTATGGACAATCATGCGATTCATCACAATTAAATATTTAAATAATTAATTGACAGCAATTTTCTAGAGCTCAAGGGGACTTCGTCAATGTCTTGTTTTGTTCAACCAACAATCCAAAACCCTAAAGATACTGAATTGATTATATTGTAAGATGAGGAAAAGCAGCAAAATCTCCCATTTGAGAAACTGTTAGCCACTTTTGTTTGAAAAATGAATGACACAATCGATTATCAAAACAGTTGGAGAGGGTTCTGTTGATCAACTTTATCTGTCAGTGTGAGGCTGTGAAGGTAGCACACATTCACATCTGCTTAGACCAGCACTTCAAATCTGTTTTTCCCCCTTTGTCTGCATATTTCACATCTGCTTCTTATATCAACAGACCAGTCGTACCCCCTGGCACACACCAGCGTTCTCTCCTTTCCATATTCTTTATACCAAATTGGAAGCGGTTTCCAAAATCAATTTTAAATTAACTTGGAATACCCAGTTTTTTTCCCCCCTTTCTCACTTCCTCCTTTTTTGGTCTTGTTCACCGCCCTCCTGTCTATCTCTCTCTCTCTCTCTCTCTCTCTCTTCTCCTGCCCTGAAGCTATGGATAGGAAGGCTGGTTGCGTCATAGTCCAGCCAAGATTGCCCGAGACAGCAGTCAGTACACTTGACTTTGTTAGAGCAGAAAGAGACCAGCTGCTGGTGAGTGGTGCTTTTCTTGCGTAGCCGTATTGATCACCCTGAACTGAATAGTGTCGGGCTGTGTTTAGTTCTTCAGCGTTAAGAGGATTTAGTGGTGTTTCTCTCCAGCTCGAGTGTGTTGTTTTTCCTCAGTGACGACACCGTGACAGTGGCATGTGTCATTTGGGTGTCATGTAAATATTTGTCTCTGCTGCGGGGGGGCTGGGGTCAGATGTCTTTTAGCTGAAGTAGATACGAAAACAATTAAAGAATTTGTTCCTTTTGCCTTAAAATTCTTCCGAATACGATCTATAAAGAAATAAAAGATTGCCATAATTTCCTGTTGCCAGTCATTGTTGCAGTTTCAATTTGATTATGTGAAAAAAAAAAAAAAAAACACGACCATATCCAGCCAGTTATCCAATAGGGAGATGAGGAGGTAATATTATTCGTGGGCAAACACTTGCTGCATGTTGAAACATACATTTCACTGGAATGCATGGTCTACTTAACAAGTTACAGTATTTCCTGGGAACATGTTTGTTCCTGAGTTTGTTGTATTCCATGGCAAATGCTCAAACCTGGAGTGCCTGTGTGTTGCTGTCAGATGGTCCTTTGGGCAGTGGCTGATTTCACCTTTTAGATTGTTTTTGTAGTACTCTGCTAAATATGATAGTGGCAGGGAAGAAACGATAACGCAGGTGGTGTTGGTGCACCATCAGGACTGTGATTCACTGGAGAGTTGATGAGTATTTGCATTCAACTCTGCTGTAATTTGCATATTTATTAGCAGAGGAGGAAATGCAATGATTGTATTCCGTTATTTCCTTCTGCTGTGTTTCAGTATGAATGTGAAACGGATGTTGTTTCTCCTAAATGTCTATCATGTGTAATCTGGGAAAAAACCACCCCTCTTCCATCATGTGTCACTGTACAGAGGAGGATAACATTATGAAATGCTGTGTACAGTTACATAGTCTGTTGTCTATCTGGTGCCCAGATTCTATCAAAACAAGCATGAGTCACACAAACTGATCTGGAGTCTGATATGCTGATATGTTTTTTGGGGTATTTCCAGTTTTGAAATTACGGTTTTGTGTCCACCTTTGCTGTTGGTAATAGTGACGTTGGACACACCAAGTTCATTGATGAGATCTGGAATGTAAGACGTGACGTAAGACGCCTGAAATGGCAAGAAACATGATCATATCAACTTTCTTTCGAAGATGAAACAAAGGCGGATTATTACCCAAACTGTTCATTGCTCAGTTTTATACCCAAATGAAGTAATTTAGGTAAACGGAGTGAACTGTTGCCCATTTGCTAAACCCCTTCCCCGACCAGTGATTGTCCAATCACGGCTTAGCAACTGTAACTACTAGGCTCTGTTATTATTACCTGTCGAGCTTTGGATTCCTCCATGTGTTGAAGTGGTCCAGTCAGAGCGATACTTGGTATGTAAAGAGTTTGGACGCTGATCACTTTTGTTTATTCCCTGTAAAACCCAAAACACAACAAAAGTGCAAAGAAATGGACCAAACAATACTATGTTAGAACTAGGGTTGTTGGAGCGGGCTTTAAAGCTAGAGTGAAGAAACTGGTATTATATGAAACTAAAAAAAACTAATGAATCTATTGCTACCAACCATGTCATACTAGCTTGTGAGGTTAAATAACACTCCAAACTTGCGCACAATTTTGGTGAGGAAAAACTGGCATGGCCATTTTCAAAGGGGTCCCTTGACCTCTGACCAAAAGATATGTGAATGAAAATGGCTTCTATGGGTACCCACGAGTCTCCCCTTTACAGACATGCCCACTTTATGATAATCACATGCAGTTTTGGGCAAGTCATAGTCAAGTCAGCACACTGACACATTGACAGCTGTTGTTGCCTGTTGGGTTTGAGTTTGCCATGTTATGATTTGAGCATATTCTTTATGCTAAATGCAGTACCTGTGAGGGTATCTGGACAATATTTGTAATTGTCTTTGTTGTTCATTGATTCCAGTAATAAATATATACATACACTTGCATAAAGCCAGCATATTTGCCCACTCCCATGTTGATAAAAGTATTAAATACTATTAAATAGAGAATAAAAATATCTCTTTAAGGTACATTTTGTACAGATAAAAAATGTGTGATTAATTTGCAATTTATCGCAATTAACTATGGACAATCATGTGATTAATCACGATTTAATATTTTAATCGATTGACGGCCCTAATTTATGTTGATGATACTGTACTGTATTACTAAGGCTCACTAGCTCTATAGTGCAATACAAACACAATTGCCTGGGACGTGTAGCTTTAGCCCCAGTTTTTAACCTTATAGCATGCATGTAGCCTTCAAGTCTATATCCAGACCCTTTTGCAGGGGTTCTCGTTTTAAAACAAGTTTGCTGAAAAAAATTAAAATTCAGCTACAAACTGAGTTTTTAGCCAACTCACTGTGTTAGCATCTGCAGTGACAGTCGTCATTTCAGCTTAACAAAATTGACCTCTACCAGCTAGAAATAAGAAGCTTGCTTTTGTTTACATTTGTGGGAAATCGACGTGCCATTGTTTCACAAATTACTGCATAATTTGAGTGGTAAATCTGTCACTGTTATCATTATAAACTACATATATGCCATGCTAGAGATAGCAACAGCAATTAGTGAACGGTTAACCGTCTGATCATCTGACTGCTCGTGTTTTTTGGACTTGCAATGTTGCTGTATTGAGGAAGAAATGTTCCTTTTAAAGTATCAGTTACATACATATATACGTACAGTATTCCTTATGGGGATCATTATATACACCTGCTGTCCTTATTTTATTTTCACTTGCAGTTATCGGCTCTGGATGACATCATCCCTTGTTAAACTCCCCTCCTCGTCCTACATTTCATGTCTTTTAATGAATACTCAGAATCAGAATTAACCACTGCGGATCCTTTTGATGAACATGCTTGCTTAACAAGTGTTTGGGTAACACACACACACACACACACATTTTGCTCTCTCCTGGGAGGATGAAACACAACAAGTGCCTCCGTTTGAGTAAACCCATATGTGTGCGAAGGCGTCAGAACTGTACGGTACCAGAATGAGGGAGAGTCGGTTAATAGGGAACAGGCATGGAGTGAAGCAGGCAGTCTTGTTGCATAACGGCAGCCATAAAAAAAGCAGGCCCTGGCTCTTCTCCTCCGCCTCCTTCGCCCGGCCAGAGGACAGATGGCGGCAGAAGAAAGAAAGCGAGCTAGCGGCGGCTCTCTCCCGTGCCACTCCTCAACAGATGCACCGTTTATTTATTGAAAAATAAATCAGACTCGGGGCCAGGCCTGCCCGGGCCGCCCCTTTGATCTCCTGCAGCCTTACTGGGCGCTGTTTTCAATCCCACCTACTGGGCCACAGCTAATGGCAACTCTGTGTAATGTTTAGGAAAAGCAGGGCCCTCTCCGGCACACATAGGGAGGCCCTATGGGGTCGCGTGCTCTGCTCCCAAGAGGACAATGAAAATCGGTTCTTGAGAAAAAGGTAGCAAAAAAAGTAACATGAAGCAGAGTTTGACCTGGCTCGCTCTCTCTGTCAGCTCAGCTTGATGAAAAGCACGCTCACTTTGCAGACATTTAACTTTTTTCTTTGACGATCAATCATGCTTAATGCAGCAGCAGATATTGGATTATTTATTGCAGTTAAATACTAATCAATGTCTTGACAGCACAGTGGTACGCAGGAAGGTGATTGGCTGGAGAGAAAGTTACTGCCAGCGTCTGATAGGTGGGTTGAGAAGAGGTGTGTAGTTGGAAGATTTCAGTGTAATACTGATATAATCTAGGAAAGCTGTTGTCTTTTCCTTTTCTTAAAGGCTAATAAACAGTTTAGTGGTATTATTTTCAAAACTTATCTGACTAGCGGTTTAATAACCTCAAACAGCTTCCTTTTGCTACCTCTAGCAACATCAACATTCTGCAGCAGCTAAACTAACGGATTGTTTTAATTGGTTTAGTAGATTAAAAAAAAACACCAATAATCTGTAGGTTCTAGCTTCCGTAATGTTTGGATTTGGAACTTTTCTTTGTTCCAAATAATTATATAATATTACAAATAGGGCTGTCAAAGTTAACGCGATAACATGTACGCATTAACGCAACTTTTTTATGTTGATAAGAGTATTAAATACTTGACAAATCTCATTTGTAGATCTGTACATTTACAGATAAAATAATGTTGCTAAAAAAAATTTAAATTAAAATTAAAAAATGTAATCGCGATTAAATATTTGAATCGATTGACAGCTCAAATTATAAAGTGTTTTTAATGTTCAAAAGTTAAATGAAATAGAATTAATTAAAACAAGCGATTTGAATGATGACACCTTGGGGTTTTGGAAACTTGCTATTGGAATTTCTCCATATTTTTGGACATTTATAGATACATTATTAATTTAGTAATTGAAAAACAACTCCAAGATTAATCAGTAATGAAAGTAATCATTAGTCACAGCCCTATAATGAGTGTCTCTTATATATTTCTTGCTTGTAAATATCTTCTGGTAACACCCAGTAGTCATCCTCAAAATACTATTATATTATGGCTATTGAGGGATCAGTTAAACATGTTGTGACATTTGATTTTGTTAGTATTTCACAGTCTTGCTCAGCTAGGATTTCTTAATCTATTGTCTTTACAAAGGAAACTAAAGGTGTTGGGGATTACAGTAAAATGAGATTGAGAAATATTTAGCTTTATTTGCTTTAGACGTGGTTTGGCACACCAGTGTTTGTGTAGTCTCTGCACTCTGTACTGTATTGATGCATGAACAAGTCAAATGTCAGCACATTAGTGTATTTGTCTGTGATAATTAGACGTGGTGGTTGTCTTCCTTTCAGTCCTAGACTATGAACCACTGATGATGTGTACATGTGTCTGACTTTTGGGTTATCTTTGATTAGTTTGATGTTGTGCATGAGTTGGTCTGACCAAAGTCTGTCTGGATGTTTGACTGACTTCACTGCAGTCTGATTATTTGAACAAGACCGTGCATGACTCTGCCTCGCCTGGCGCTAACCAATCATTTGTGTGCGAAGGTGTGTTTATTGGGATGCGTTTTTGGTGTGTATGTTCTGAGAGAGAGAGAGAGAGAGAGAGAAATAAAAAGGCCATGCAGGATGGTGTTTTTGAAAGAAAAAATCGGGCAAGACGTTAACTTGAAGCTGCCGTGAGCCGGCTCCTCCAGACAGCCCCCTCCTCATGACTGATGAGGAGCTGCGTTAATGCTAACATAACTTACTGCTGAGGAGGATCACTACCAGTTGCCAAATCAGTGATGACTTTCGTGTTAGGACAGGACCTTTAAAGCAGACTTTTCTGTGGGAGTGGAGTGATGGTACGCATTAAAGTTGGCCCGTGTAATTAAACACAGTGTACCTGGATGTCACCCGCAGTCTCAACAAAGACTGAAGTGCAACGAGACCTTCCAGTGTTCGGACAGAAGGTTGGCCCGAACAATACGGTTCGAGCTCGACTTAACCAAACAGTGTTCTCCATTTTCCCCAATATGAGGCATTCATCATGCTGTTGTGTTTTGTGTTGATTCAGGTTTGCTTTGATTTCTATAGTTTTCTATGATGTGAGTATGAGAGTGGAGGTGGATGATGGCCATTTGGAACAATGACAGGGAATTGAGTTTGCTCAATGGGTGTTGGCACCACTATGACAAACAGCTGTGTGTGTGTATCATAGAGCAATACAGTACATGTGTGGGAACTCCAGTTTTCACAATATGTCAATAAAAGATAAGATTTGTTTTTATAGTATTTGCAGTATGTTTTTCTATTAGATGCACGCACGCACGCACTGACCACTGACAATGAACATAACACAATAAAGGCTTTATTAAAAGCTTGAGCTGGACGTATTTCATCTCTTGGCCAGCCCTAAATGTTAATTCTCACCTATCATTATTAACATCTGGTTGGCTTGTCACTGTTTTGTGTTGATATTAATTTATCCACTTTGGGTTGGTTTCCAATAGCCAGTCCTCGATCCATAACCAGATTTGTTAAGCTCCTACTCCAACAAGCCTCATATTGAATTTATACCTCTCCTCCCTCTTTTTTTATTAGACAAGCACAATGTAAAAGCCAAAGCCTCGCATTTTTTGCACGCGCTAAGCGTTGCTTTCACTGATAGACATCACCAACAGCACCTGGTGTCTGCACTGGGCCTAGCTGGGCCCTTGGTTCCTATAGAAAAGCTCAGGGAAGCGACTGTGCGTTGCTCTTTAACAGAGATGGGGTCGTTATGTACATTTGCCAAACCAACCACTTAGTTTTCATCCTTAAAATCTTTTCTCTTGTAAAAAGTAAAAAACATTTTGTCCAACTAGGCCTGTACTGAATGTCATTTTTTTTTTTACATTTTAAACATCTATTGAGGTTGGCATATTCTATGACATTGTCACCCTAAAAAAATAAAAAAAATAGAAATAAAATAGAAATAGATTTTTTTGTTATCGTGGTTATATAAATGTAATTTATGCTGCTAAACCGCCCCGCTAACACAGGTGCATACCTTCTTTTGTGTGCGGCAAGTGGGAGAGCAAACCGTTTTTTGACCACAATGTTGTTTTTGAAAAGCTAAATGCCAACAAATATGGATTGAAGCAGAATATTTCGTGGATCATACGAGTCGTAAAAAATTCTACCACTGGAATCTAATTCTACAAATAATATAATACTATTAATATTAGTGTAGCCTGATCTTTATCTGGCAACTCTGTAGAACTACCAAGTTTAAACAGAATGAATATACATTAAAAAAAAAATGTGAATTTAGAATTTAAATGTGAACGTTATGAATGAAGCTTCGAACTATTTGGTACAGCCGTACTTCCAATAAAGCATAAATCTTTTCTATGGGAACCATCCGGGACTGTCTCCTACACAGAGTCCCAAATGGGGCTACACTAGGCCAAAGTTTGTGAGTGAAAAGAAAGCACTGATAGTGAGTGAACAGTGTGTTTTTGTAGTTCAATAAAACCAACAGAGTGGTTGCTCTTTCCCCACAGAAATAATTTAGCTGACTGCATCATGTCAATATCAGGAGAATCATATATCAACATTTTAAGCTGATCAACTCAGCAGTTCTGCACCAGCACCTCCAGGATTTGGAACGAGTAAAGCGAGAAAAGTGAGGTGTAAAAGTCAGCAGGATACAGCTGTTATTTCAATGTGTCCCAATACATATAATCAGTTTTCCATATTTTGTGCTGCTCATCTCGTTTTAAGGTTTGTTGTTGTTAAAATCACCAAAACCTGTGGTGTTTATGGCTTCTCAGCCAACAAACGGCAAACACAGATCTAAATTGAAGATTTAAGTTTTAGTTACTTGCTTTACTTTGATAAGGGATTAGGGCTGCAACTGACGATTATTTTCATTTTCGATTAATCTCTTGATTATTTTCTCGATTAATCGATTAGTTGTTTGGTCTATAAAATGCCAGAAAATGGTGAAAAATGTTGATCAGTTTTTCCCAAAGCCCAAGATGATATCCTGATGTCTTGTTTTGTCCACAAGTCAAAGACATTCAGTTAACTATGATAGAGGAGTAGAGAAACCAGAAAATATTCACATTTCAGAAGCTGGAATCAGAGAATTTTAACTTTTTTCTTAAAAAAGTTAGTTGACAACTAATTGATAAATCGTCGCAGATCTATAAGGGATTCATATTCGCTAAATTTCTATTGAACTATAACTCTTATCAAGCTTTACACAAGAAACAACGAAAGTGTATCTCTCTCTCTGAGTCTACACCGTGACACTCGACTGTGAGATAAACTATAGCCTGCGGCTCACATACCCTCTTTTTCCTCTTCAAAAGCACACACATGCACACGGTGATGCATGCTATTGCATAAGTGCTAGGTGTGCTCTGGCAGGACAAGCTGTTCCGGAGGAGGGCTGGGACCGGTTGTGGGGGGGAGGTAAATGCAGCGAGGTTGCAAACAGACAGGAGGTCCGATCAGTATTGTTTTGGAGATGGATAGATTATCTTCTGAGCAGATTCTCTCTTTGCTCTTCAAACCAGCCCTGTGATGGATGAGCCCTGTGTCACATTGAGTCAGATTTGTAATCTGGATTTTAATTTATCTGCAGCCTTTCCCTCGATGCGTCATATAATTCCATACACCAAGACTGATTACCCACAGATTTTCCACCGAGGATGTGGCAAGGCGTCCGAACCTATTAAAAATTGTCCTTGGGAGACAAAATCGTGACGTTGGTGAGGATGCTGCAGCCAAAGTGAACTGCCAGCCTGTTGCTTTCTAAACCCACAAGTTCCATCCTTAATTATAATTCACGTTTAAGACATCTGAACCTGAAGTTAATATAACCGTTCCCCAGTTTAAAGCGATGGTAGGCAGAATGTTTTTGGCATCATTGCGGCAAAAATTCCATATTATCCTTTCAGCATATTGTAATTCAAGTGTTCTGAGAGAAAACTAGACTTCTGCACCTCCTCGTGGGACGTCCATTGTGACGGGAGACTTTGACCAATCACAGGTCATTTCAGAGAGAGAGAGAGCGTTCCTATTGGCTGTTCATTCACAGGCAGCTGTCAACTTGCGAACTCTGATCAAACGGTCAAACTAGGCAGCACTGATCAAATATGAATCAATAGTCTGTTGCTGTAATGCATATTTCTTGCATACAAATGTTTTCAGAAACATCTTGTAGTGTACTGTTTAGCTGTGAAATGAGAAACCGCTGGTGGGCGGTGCTTGGTATTTCCTCAACTGATCTCAACATGGCGCCGGGGTCACAATTAATAATCATAATTTTACAGCTGAACAGTACACTACAAGATGTTTCTGAAAACATTTGACGCGAGAAATTGGCATTACAGTAACAGAATATTGATTCATAATTGATCAGCGCCGCTGTTTGACCGTTTGGTCGGAGTTTGCGAGTGATTGACAGCTGCTCAGAGACGGCAAGGCTCCAGCCCGGCTCTGATTGGTTGTTTTCCTCCGGTCTGTAATATCTTGCAGATGCCATTAGGAGCACCGGAGGACACAGATGCACATGATTTTTTTTTTCCAGAATAACTGTCGTGACATAGTAACCGTTTTATAAAAATAACTTTTTAAAGTCATATTTGCTCCAAATCTCGCCTTCTGTTCCTTTTAATGTCTTTAGCATCAGCTGTGTGTGAAGTTAGTCAGTAAGTGTTTTAACACGCGTTGCCTTGGAATATGTTGCGTGCCAGCGTTGGAAGGATTAAGTGTTAAGGTAATAATCCTGATTCACCTCAGAAGACTCCAGTCATCTTCTTCCAAACAAGAACAGCTTTATTACAGCTGAGAGACTGGTGTGCTGTTCATGGATGACACAGCCTTGGAGCGGGCATGCCTGCGTTTGTATCCACTGCGTGTGTGTGCGTGGGAGTGTTGGCGTGTTTGCAGGATGTGTGGTAACAAGGGTGTATGACCAGGTGCCACGTGGCGTTGGACGTGCTAAGCCAAGACGAAGGGCCGCCATGGGGCCGCCGTGTGTTCTCAGCTGTTGGGTAGGGGGACGCAGGTGGGGCTGTGTGTGTCTGTGTGTGTCTGTGTGTGTCTGTGTGTGTGTCTGTGTGTGTGTCTGTATGTATCTGTGTGTGCATGCAGTGTTTTATCTACAGTTACACTCATGCTCCCCACTAATCTGGCCAGATCTGAGAGCAGGCATGTGGGGGGGGGGGGAACACGCAAGACACACTCACATGACACATTTGTCTCACACACATTCATACAGTCGCAGTACGAGGCACGCATGGCCTCCCGTCAGCTGTCCTACACGGTCACATTCTCTTACAGTCAGCTTCACTTACACACTCCTCCTCCTCCTCCTCCTCTTCCTCCTCTTTGTTGTGTTGGGGAAAACTGACTCCAGATCCAGGAACAGGTCAGGTTGTCTTCGTACCCAAGTATCAATCATCCCTCTCATTGATAGGAATGTTAAATATTGCAAAAATCCCTTTTGCACATATCCCGAGCCGAAGCAGGTTATTTTAGGTTTATATCTTCAGGTATCTGTCACGAATGTTAGATTACAAGCTTTTTTTCCCCCCCCTGCTTTTTGATGCACTCGTTTGTCTTGGCTAAAGCGTCAGATATTTTCAGCAGGAATGTGAACGCCCCGCACTTGATAGTGAGGAAGAAGGCCTACCTATCTGAGCTTTATTGTCTAAATATGGCATATCTTTTCGCTCGTATTTCTCTGGCCCGGCCGTCTGTCTCCGCACCTCCTGGAGAACATACCACCTCCGTGCGATGGGACATTTGACTCCGCGGCACGAAAATGCGCGCGCACGCGTTGACGTCAACTTCAGAGGGGCGTAAGTAGGTGATGTTGTAACAGATTTCTGTGACTTGTTTGCTTCTGCCAGGAAGCTGTCTGTGTTCGGCAGCATGGTCGTCAAGCCGTGGGTCGAGGTCAGTGACTCAGTCTGAGGCGGGACGCTTTGCTCCTCTGTACCTGCAAGTTGTCGAACGTCATCGACTGCAACGATTGAGAAATGACCTGAATTTTCACAATGTTCCTTTTAACCACCTTTACCAAAACACAATCAGCACAAGACTGAACAGGACCTCAGTTTGCTTGGAAAAAAAGTAGAACACACCACTTGTTCCAGACTGAAACATCTCAACTATTAGATGGATTGCCATGAAATTTGTGTACAGACATTCATGGCCACCAGAGAATGAATCATACAGACTTTGGTGATGTCCTGACTTTTCCTTTTAGTGCCATCGTCATCAATCTCGGATCCCACCGTCTATCGGTCTGATGACGGATAAGCCTCTGGGGGCCATGGGGGTTATATTTCTGGGGTTCTGGTGTAGCCAGCAGATATCAGGGCCAAGACTTCCTTCTCTGTGCGCTGCTCATTGTTTGCAGTCCGATTAAGAACTTGTGATGCGAGACTGAAGCTGGAGTTGAGAGACGACGTGTACGACCGGATTGTTTCACAAGCAGCACAAGTTTACAAGCTAATTTTAACCCAATAAAAAGTGAAATCATCGTCAGACATGATTACATTTTGGCCAATGCACTCCGCCTGTTTTGCTCTCCACATGGACTGTTTACCTGCATTCAACCATTATCATTTATCACTCGGCAGTCGAGCCATTTTAGCTTCATTCGCCACTGAGCAATGAACGGGAGCCCACCTCCCAACGCAGTATCCAGTTCTCTTTATACATCCATGATTATACCTGATGAATATCAGCATGTTAGCAGTGTCATTGTTAGCATGTGACACTAGCATTTAGCTCCGAGCGCCGCTATGTCAAAGTGCAGTCTGTCTACAGTCTACAGCCACAGAGCCACTAGCACGGCTGTAGACTTTCTTTTTTGTTAAGGAAGGTAATTAAAGGTAATGCTGGTTTATTATAACTCCATAGATTATTCCTATCAGTAATAACATTTGAATGGTCTCATATTTTCTTGCCGTGCTGCACTTTGTTGTACCGGTGCCACCGTATTCCCAGATGTCAGCAATTACTTAAGTACAGCATTACCGTAACTGTTAGAAAACGAGACCCCGAGTCGTAATGAACCGGAATTATCCATGAATGCAGCTGTGCGTACTGGAGGAGAACATGTCACGTTCACCAGTCAACAAGGCCGTTCTCTGAGCCTCTCTGACTCTTGTCTCTTTCTATTTTAAACCTCTCTCTGGTTGGGGGGCTCTGCCTGGGTATAGTGACCCTGGGTGCATGAGAGGAAGGGAGGAGTCTGTGCTGGTGGTGGTGGCAGAGGACAGAGACGAAAAGAGAGAGAGAGAGGGAGAGAGGGGGAAAAGAGGAGAAGACCACGGCTCGCGGAGCTCGTACCGAGAGGCTGTTTAATCTCCGCGGGGCCGTCAGATGGCTTTGACAGAGCACAGGCACCAATTAGGATGCGAGATTAGGGGGGCTTTGTACTTCTGAAAACCTTCTGGATGGACCTTTTTTTTTCTCCCTTCCTTCCTGCCTTTGGGTTTATATCTTTACTGGGACTCCTCACCCTCCCATAACCTTATCACCACCCCCCCTCTTTCTGTTCTCCTCCAGCCCTGGCGACCTGCTCCTTTAAAGTCTGCGATTATACCTGGCTAGACATTGAGAGGAGTGGATTAATAAGGCAGCTAGACAGTGTGGCTTGGTGCGGGGCACGCTGCAGTGTGAATTAGCAGGCTAACGTGGTCGCGAAGTTGGATGTTTATCGGGGTCCTGGGTGCCTGCTGGCATGGATATGGAGCCGAATTGCGGGAGTGGGGGAGACTCCTGCTCCGGTCTGCAGAGTATGACGGTAGAGTACCAGGAGAGGGGACAGAGAGAGCCGTTTGTATTGAAATCTGAGGTACTTGATTGCACTTTTCCACTCTGTTATGTTATACCTAGAGCATGTGGCAGTGCAAATGCATGCGTTTAGTTACTTCAGACAAGCTTTTATAACAGTGTTTTTGTCAGGGGATGGCGTCTGCCTCTTGCATATCTATAGTTGTTGTGTTTACATGAAAGCTAGACTCCCTAGCTTGCGCTCAAACCCCCTGTTGTGCACATATTTACACACACACACACACACACGCATGCATGCACAGACACACTGCTCCTCCTGAGTACATGGACACAATGACAGGAAGTACATTAGCTGGGACCTCCATTGTATCTCCCCATACATCCTCGCTTCCTGAGCTGGGTGTGGGTGATGGCGACACATGGGTGGAGTGAGGAGGTGTAGACTGGTGCTCCGGAGGAGGTGAGGGAGAAGAGCTGCAGGTGGGGGGTGGTGGAGGAGGGGGTTGGGGGTGTCGGATCTGTCTGGGCCGAGACAGAGATCCTTAATCCTGCAGCCTTCTGCTGCCTGTCGCCTCGGCTCTGGAGCTTTTGGAGCTCTGCGGCCTGGAAGTCTCCCAGTTAACTGACCTGTGGTCGGTTTTATTGTTTCAGCCCCTCGGGATAGGGTTTTGGATTATGTAAGGGTTAGCCGGTCCCAAATCAGCACACGAGGTGAAAAAGCTAACTTAAAGTCAATTAGTTGTCATCCCACAGAGGGGGACAGATGGTGGGAGGGAGGGAGTCACCAGACCTCAGGAATGCCCGTGGCAGCCTCTGTGGTCATTTAACTGTGGCAGAAACAATAGTCAGGCAGGGAGCTGTTTATTCTAAATGTGTGTGTCTGTTTTACCGTTTTCACTTTGGCCCAGTCGCATAAAATGTTTTTGTATTTTAATACAGGGACCTTGAGAACTGACTTTCTCTTGTTCTTTTTCCCCCCCATCTGTTTCTGCTTTTAGGTTTGCCACCACCCAGACTGCCAAGACCTGAATAACAAAAGCCCCCTTCACCTGTGTGAGTCATGTGACTCACGCAGCCATTCGGAGAACACGGACAACATGCACTTTGACCGGCACCCCCGATTTGACTTACAGCCTCAAGGTAGACTCCCATTGTTTCTTTATTTGGTAATCCCCCCTCTTGCAGTGATGTCATACCCATTGCCTCATCACAGGATCTCACTGTGTAAATGTCACAGACAGAGTTTTTACTGTTGTCTAAATAAGGCAAAACATGTAATATATGTATTTTCTTTTCCTCTATGCTTCTTGTGACATCCTGAGTTTGATTTTTTATGATTAGTTTAATCATCAATGTATGTCTGAAAAATCTGTGACTGTTATTAAAGGGTTGGTTCATCTCAATAATGATACACTTATTTTCTCACTTACCTTTAGTCCTAACTGGCCTGATAATCACTTAGTTTCACTTTCACATTCACATTCATTCAACCTAACATTGTGTTCATGTTTGCCAATTTCTTGTATCAGCATCAGGTCACGTATCCAAACCTGTTGATGTCATTTTCAGCCGACATTGAGGCTAAAGTAGTGGCTTCTTGGAGCAATTAACTTCACATTTTTCAGCACAAACAAATACATTTCACAATTTAGGAGTTGATACTCTACTTACAACAACCCGTGTAGCTGTGTTGTTCTCTTCCACACTTCAGTGGACACATTTGCATTGCTGTACAAATCATAGATGTGGATTGTGGACAGATTTAGAAGTCTGGATCCAGGCTAGTGCTAACTCGCCATGCAGAGTATGTCCCTGAGATTACTGGCTCCACCCCAACACAATGACGGCTAATTGAATTTCAATAATGGTGCTCACAGCATCTCAGAAAATCTGGTTACTCTGGATAATCTACAGACCTCACTGTGAACATTTTGCATTGGAACTACATTCATTGTCCATATGAAAACTATCCAGAGCAGGTGGTTTCAAATTCTGACACTCTGGGCCCCCAGGCTACAACTTGAGTCCTTTTTGAAGCCTATATTTGTATCTATATTTATTACTTTGATACTGAAATACTCTATGGTTTCTATGCCGACTTATGGACGTTTATTCGTGATGAACATCAGAGACAATAATCACAATAAACCTCTGATCCAGAATAACAACAACACTGAATTCGGAAAGAGATGATAGTGTTTTACTATACTATGTGAACACCACAAACAAATCCCAATTCCCTCCATTGAGACAAACACATCAAAACCTGGACAAATTTAAAGAAGAAATCACTCAGAGGCAGGGGAGAAAACTAGTTTCTTTTTAATTTGGGTGAACCGACCCTTTAAAGCTTGATATTAAAAGTTTCCGTAGTTGTGATCCAACAGAAGGAATGACCGCTGTGTTTTCTTGACCTTTAGCCTCCATCCTGGCTCGGAACGTGTCCACACGCTCCTGTCCCCCGCGCACCAGCCCCCCCTCCGACCTAGAGGAAGAGGATGAGGGGAGCAACGACCGCGGGTCAGTAACCCTTCTGTTATGTCACGCTAGTGTTCATGTATTTTCTGCTTGTCTTTTCACACTGGAGGATGAATTACAGCCATGAAATGTGTCTCCCGATAGTTTAATCACTTCTTTTCAAGTCTCACATTAAGCAGTTTCTCATATGTTGGGTGTGATAAAAGGTGTGATGATGATGTGTGTGTTACTGTTTTGCAGAGAGCGCAAAACGGGGGGGATGAAGTTGGTGAAAAAGAAGACAAGGAGACGA
The DNA here is from genome assembly GCA_916701665.1 of Sebastiscus tertius. Taxonomy (NCBI): domain Eukaryota; kingdom Metazoa; phylum Chordata; class Actinopteri; order Perciformes; family Sebastidae; genus Sebastiscus; species Sebastiscus tertius. The sequence continues at coordinate 45,134 of CAKAOH010025993.1, read as the reverse complement.
CACACTGACGTAAGTAATCATACAGACACGTGGGCTGCAGGGTGCAACATGAAAAAATCCCCCTATGAAACCACAGCTTCATTTCTGTTCCTGGAAGGAGTTTACAGCAGGGTGTTGTGCAATAGGGAAGCAGCCATCATTATTCTCTGCAACGCTGCTATAACTTAATGGTATCTCCCAGGCTGCTCTCTGCCTGAGTCAGGCAATGTAGTGAGAAGGAGCCCCCCTGTGGATCTGCTAAGAGCACACATACAGCACCGAGCCCGGGGCAAGCCGGCAGAGCTGCAGCCCCACCTGTGTAAACTAACAGTGTGTCTGTTCCCCCTGCAGGACCCCAGCAAGGAGTGCTTCAGCCTTAAGTTTGATCTCAACGTGGACATAAACACAGAAATTGTACCTGCAATGAAAAAGAAAACCCTGAGGTAAGAGGGGAGGAGGTGGGAGTGGCCACGTAGAATATATTGCAAGTGTTTGATATGAACCATAATTAACAGCTTCTTTTTTTTCTCTCTGTGTTACCAGAGAGGTTCTAGGTCCAGTGTTTGAGAGGAACGGCATCGAGCTGTCCCGGGTCAACTTGTTCCTGGATCAGTCCAACACGCCGCTGTCCCTCAACTTCGAGGCCTACCGTTTTGGAGGACACTACCTCAAAGTCAAAGGTGAAAACACACCACATGACCCATACACACATTTTTATTTGAACTCATTGCTGAGCTATGCTCTGTTACTTATTGTATTGTTGATTTCACTGGTGTTTATTACTGGTGTTTTGTTGCTGATCTTGTGTGACGTAAAGTGACCTTGAGTGCCATGAAAGGTCCCGAAAAATAAATGTATTATTATTATTATGAGTCATTGGGGGATATGTACTAAGGATCTGTGGCCTTTTAGGCGTTTGAATTGCATTTGTCCTCATTTTACTTAAAGGGTAACTTCAGTATTTTCAACCTGGACCCTATTTTCCTGTGTTTTTGTGTCTAAATGACTAATAGGAACAACAATTTTTGAAATTGGTCCAATATTGAGGGATAACGCTGTAATCAGTAGCCGCGAAACGAGCTGCGAGGGCAAGTGAGCAGCGTTAATGTAACATTACGTCTACTAAAAGTGCTTGTTTTTGCCACTGTCAGGCTCAGATTGTTATTATACTGTAGGTGTCTGACAACATTATAGAAAGGACCCTACAGAGAAATGAAACGTTTTTCTTACCTTTCACTTTGTTTGTTATTGTGTCCTAGTCTCGTTGTGAAATCTGAATATCCGTATACTCTGGCTCAAATAAATACGGGCAGATTCAAAGACCTCGTCCACATTGTTGAAATTATCTAAATATTCAGCCATGACATTGAAAATCTTTTAGAAAACATTAAGCTACGCTTGCTCTGCCCGGCCGGCACTCGCGTTGCCACCATGGATGTTTTCCACTATACCGCTGTTGTCTTCCGGCAACACGTCACCTCGCCAGATTTTAGAACGAGACTTCTCCTTGAGCGAGACTCTTTCCAGAATTTTGTTAGACACTTATAATAACAATCAGAGCCAGTCATGGTAAAATCAAGCACTTTTAGTGGACGTAAATGATGGTGTCAGCTTGCCCTGATAGCACCATATTGCAGCTTGTGAGCAGCTGCCTTCTACAGCATTCTCCCTCAATACCACTTTCAGAAATTGTTTTCCCTATTAGTCAGTTACACACAAAAACATGGGAAAATCGGGTCCAGGTTTAAAAAATATCGAAGTTACTCTTTAAGGACTGCACGAAAGAAAAGGTGCACCACTGAAAATAGCAAAATATGGGAGGAAATTCTTACAAACGGCCATCGACGCCTGATTTATCACTGCAGATTGACGACTGTGTCTGAAATTTAACTTCTGAGAAAAGCAGGTGTAAAATTCGTGGCACTGTTTTATTGGACACACATTGAGGGAGAGAGACTAGCCAGATCAAAGCGGTGAGACGTCAGACACAGAAAACACTTCTTTTGCTTTCCAGACGTGTGCAACATGTGGCAAAACAGTCCGCCATCAGATCATATTTCGCTGTAGATGAACTGTGACTGGGCTCATTTATATCTTTAGTCTTCGTTAATTGTGGTGAGGCACAATTTGAAATTAATTATGTTAATTAACACTTTTCTTTGGTATCTTTTCAGTGTATGTTGGGAAAGTTCACCCACTGTCAAACTGATTTTTTTCTTTTTTAAATGACTAACAATACTGCTTGGTAGCAGATGAGTCATGTTGGCGTTTTCCAACTTATTTCTAATTCTATCATAATTATCATTCAGTTGTTGGACATTTGTGAAAGGACTGTGGGCAAACAATCACACCATAAACTGCTAAAATAAATTACAATAGCATCAATAGAAGGTGTTGCTGTATCACTTTGTTCATAGAAAGTAGTTAGCCTTTCAGTCTTGTATTTTAGACGTCACAAAGTTCTTATCTGTGCGCCTTTTAACAATGACTGAACAGGACAGATGGCGGACGTTAGTTTCCTCTCACGCCCGTGTTTCTGACCAGGAGGGAAAAGGAGTGGACTATATCCTCCTTAGAAGTGATCAGAACTGAAACGGAACGGAAAATGTGTCACTTTTCTGCTCTATTTTATTCCTGAAGTGTGATTAAGATTCCCATGAATCTTAATAATGCTGTAGCAGCATGATGACTCTGCCAGCTTTCTTTCCCATGATGCCTCAGTGGAAACTGGGAATGGTGCCTCTGTTCTGTGATCACTGCAGTTACACTTGCTGCAGTTTCTGGATCAAAGGCCCATTTAAGCCGCCCATAAAAGAGCTCCTATGCCATGACTAATTGCTATTCTTTTGAAATTGTCACCCTCCCAACGCGCCGCTCTTGACCGCAGTCTGGAGTTACACGCAGCCTGAAACACAGAGGTCAAGGGCAAACAGTCCACAGCTGTTTATATTCACGTGGTCAGAGGGATACGAGGTTGACATGTAGACGACAAATCTACACTGCTCTGCTCTTTATTGTTAACACTTTCAATCAAATCTCTATTTTTGTTCTTTCTAAGCTTTAACAAATATTAACGCCGGCTACAATCAGTATTTGTACATTAACAACTGATCACATGACTACTTCTATGGGAAAGGTGTTGCTCGTTGTGATAGAGCCACAGCGAATTATCACCTGACTCTGCAGTTCCCTTCAGCTACATGAAGCGGTTCATCGTGTTTCAGCTCATTACTTTGGTTTTTCAGCCTGCAGCTTTAAAGTTTTGGTTCACTCTCACCACCCTCAGAGTGTTGTTTTCAGGGAAAAAAAGCTCTAAAAATGACTGTACACTACCTGGCCAGCGGCAGACAAACAAAGTTAGCGACTAGTTAATGAACACAGTGGAGCATTTAGCAGCTAAAGATGCTTGGTGGAGACCAAAAACAGAGCTAAAAGACATTGAATATTGGATTTAAATTTCATCAGGTGGCCAGAAACATGGCTCAGAATGACTTATAATGTTCATCTGTATCTGCTGGATGTGTAAATGGCAGGGCTGTCAAATTTAACGCAATTACGCGTTAACGCAAAATCGTTTTAACGTCACTCATTTGTGTAATGCATTAACGTAATCGATCTTTCAGAGGTTATATCGGGCTCAGTTTTAAAGTTAGAGTGAAGATACTGGTATCATATGAAACTAGAGCCCTAGCTAGCTCTAACTAGAGGGACCTAAGGAATCCATTGGTACCTACCATGTCAGACTAGCTAGTCGCGAAGGAGGTTAAATAACGCTCCAAACCTGCGCTAAATTTTGGCGAGGAAAAACTGGCATGGCTATTTTCAAAGGGGTCCCTTAACATCTGACCTCAATATATGTAATGATAACAAGTTTGCCACATCAATGTCAATTTTGTGTCAATAACTTGTTTCTGCTGCCTTGAAGTGGCCAAAAAAATACTCTATTACTTACAGTACATTAATGTGAGTCCACATTTGCCCTGTTTTGGTTGGTATTATCCCCTCTTTGATGTTTACGAGAGCCTGTTAAAGGATTCAACTTAGAGAAAAAAATAGCGAACCCAGTACTTTGGGTGTGGTGCTCAGTTCAATATGACTCAAAATAAAAACAGAAAACTGAACTTGAAAAGAAAGCACTTGAGCATTTTCTGGCCAATTTTGACCATAGTGATAAATCATACAGATCATGAATAAATAATGATCCGAGGGCTGTGCAAGTCGTCACTTTTACAGGATTCTTTCTCAACCTCCTTGTTCGTTTCTTCATTCAGCCCGAGTAGGAGATGAGCTGAAGGTGGAGCAGGGTGTGAAGGACCTGCGGTCGCTCAGTCTGCCCAACATGAAGCCCTCTGGAGGTCAGAGCCCCTACATCCTCACCCCAGGCAGCGAGAGGGCGGAGCATGGATCTCTGGGACGCAAAGAAAGCGTGGATCTGTTGGTGAGTTGCGTCTGGCTGAACACGATAGTAGTAGTATATGTTTAATGTGACGCTCCAGCTCATAACTGTCTCTCCGGCTTATCAAACCAACCCTTTAAAACCACACACAAACACACCCAGTGACTCTCACTGTTTTGCCACACCCTTTACCATTTTCCATAACTTCACCTCCTCTTCCTCCAGTCCCATGATGCTTTAGGCCGGTATCTCATGGTAATCCCACCATGACCTCATCGTATTACCTTTATCTGCTCAGCAGAACCCTGGGAATGTATTTTTGGATTTCCGCTTCAGCCTACTGCCAACTGTGTGTGTCTTTTGTGTGCACACTCGTGTATGTGCACGCCAGCATGCTCGGTGCTGCCGACTGAACCCCCGAGTCTCATATTATGATGAGTTAACGCAGGAACACTCTGTGCCACTTCAGCACTTCCTGCAGCTACAGGAAGTGGTTGTTTTGTTAGTGATGAAGGACGCTGAGAGGCTGACTGAGGCCTGCAGGATCCCGATCGACCAGGCTGCCAAGCATGGAGCATGGAAAACAGAGCAGACAGTCATCAAGTTCATGTTGTGGCACATGACGGCTCTGTGATACGGGCCCGTTGTTGTTAGCTCTTAAAGGGCGGATCCATCGGCGTTCTGTTTCATTTTTTTTCAAATGGAAACGTCCACTCAGCCTTTGCAAAAAGCAGTGATGTAGGTTACCAAAGTAAGCTAATCGAAGCTAATCAAAAAGATGATGAATAATGTGAAGCTAGCACTAGCTAGCTGAGTCAAAGTTAGCTGTGCCAAGTTTAGAAATAACTGAAAGGGTTAGTTCTGATTTTTTTGAAATGGCATTGTATATATACTCCCTTGTTCTGCGAGGTAAAATGACATTTGAATGTTACGCTAAATGAATGTTTTTATGAATGGAGTCTGGTCTGTTTGGAAAGGGCTGTCTGATGGTGAGGTAAAGCAGAAAAAACATATTTTGGCCACCTAAACGATATCAGTTACGCTAAATTTTGAATATTTTCACAGCTTTACCTTGCCATCAGACAGCCCTTGACGAAGGGGAATGAAGCCGTTATATTGCGGACTTCCAGACTAGACCAGACCTGACCAGACCAGACCAGACTCCATTCACAAAAATAGTAATTTTACCTCGTACAACACGGGAGTTGCTGGTCTACGTGGCGTCCACAGCAGTACATTGTTAAGCTTCTGTACTTACTGTATGTAACATTAATACACTGACTATAAAGGATGTACAGTATATACTGTATATTGTATATGTACCAGCGTCATCATGCAAAAAAACTACGTACGGTCACATGGGAAAACGTTTCTAGAAGGGCTTGGGAATATAGCATATTGACCCTAAAACATACGTACCTTGACTAAAATTTGAAAGTTTGTATTTGGATACATAAGGAACACCACTGGGAAGCTACAGAATGACATAAAAACTCAAAAATAACAGACATGCCCTTTGAAGATGATGAAACTGTCTTTCAGCGTGACTCTTTGGATTAGTGTTAAGATCTTTATCTGTTGATTATTTCTTTTGATGAATTGATCAGTTGTTTAATGAAAAATGCGAACTTTGTGAGTTCCGAGAGCCTGAGGTGAAAGATTGACTGTTCGCAGTACCCCAGCG
>CAKAOH010025993.1:0-39055 GCA_916701665.1 Sebastiscus tertius | reverse complement strand
CGTCCACAGCAGTACATTGTTAAGCTTCTGTACTTACTGTATGTAACATTAATACACTGACTATAAAGGATGTACAGTATATACTGTATATTGTACATGTAGCAGCGTCATCAGCGTACTTTGATTTAAATTTGACTGTTCGGATTTGGATACATAAGGAACACCACTGGGAAGCTACAGAATGATATAAAAGCAAAAAAATAATGGACATGCCCTTTAAAGATGATGAAACTGTCTTTCAGCATGCCTTTTTGGATTAGTGTTAAGATCTTTATCTGTTGATTATTTCTTTTGATGAATTGATCAGTTGTTTAATGAAAAATGCGAACTTCGCAAGTTCCAAGAGCCTGAGGTGAAAGACTGACTGTTCGCAGTACCCCAGCGACCTTAGTTACTGTTGTTACGTGTGTCAAGCTTTCTTTTTTCATTTAGTGCATATTTAGTTTACAGTGGCCCTTGATTTCAGACGAAAGTAAGCTTCTCTTTTCTAGCTGGTGACCGTTGATTTTATAAACCCCCATTAGCTGCCACTAAGGTAGCGGAAAAGCAGCAAACGCTCTCACTTGAGAAGGTAGAACCAGGAAACATTTGGTACTTTTGCTTCATAAATGACTTAAATGATTAAATCAATTATATGAGGTTATGAGCTCTATTTCCAACAGCTACAGTACAGCTGCAGGTTGATGTGCTCACTGACTTGGCTTGCTCTACAATGGTAACACAATTCAACAGTTGAATAATAATTAGAAAACAACATTATTTAAAAAAAATCTACAATTGAAATTGCTTCCTCCGCATGACAGCATTGTCACTGAAGAGGAGCCGAACAAAGTGGTTGCTTAGCAACATCCGCTCCCAGTAGGAGCCGTGATTTGTGTTCGGCACAATGGCATTTACATGAGCAGTCGTATTGTCACCGGTTCGTATTCTAATTGCCAGATGTTTAACAGTTGCTCAAACTTGAATCATCATAATGCCGTCAGCCCTGTAGGAGGACGCAGAAGCAGTATCATTACTACCGGTATAAAGTTTTGATACTAGTGTCAATAGGATCAATACAAAAAAATTGATCAATCGCATGTTTATTAAGCTTACACTTAATAAACATTTGTTAAATATGCATTAGGGGTGGGCGATACCACAGAATTTGGTTTTGATCCGATACCAAGTAATACCAGAGCCAGGATCACCACTTATATCCATACAGATATGATATATTTTATATCATATCTGTATGGATAATATTTATGAGGTGAATAGATTGCAATTACAAGCAAATAATTTGCCAAAATGTGATCCATTTTTTTTCTTTATTCTCTGTTAACTTTTTAATGACATGCATATTAAAACACAAGACCGTTTTTAACGGCAAATAACAAATGTTTATTAGGTCTAAAGTAAAGAGGTGATCACTGTGTTCACGCACACAACAGCAGCAGAGATGCAAATATTGCAACACTAAGAAGATGTGATCTGGATGGATCTGTTCTTGTCAACGAGATACCTCAGGAACGCCTGGATGGAATTTCTTTTAGCTCAAATGTCCACACAACTGATTAGATTTTGATGGTCAAAGGTCACCGTGACCGGCACAAAACGTGTTCCGGCCGTAACTCAAGAATTCATAGGCTAATTATGACGATTTCACTCAAATGTCTAATAGGATAAAATCATATAGTGATGACATTTTTGGGACAGACATGGATGTAGAGTGCAACTTGACTGGTTGGTGGAGGCATACAAGACTTTGTATCGGTAGTATTCAATACTTTGGGGATCGATCCGCCCAACCCGAACATGCATGTGATTAAGTAATAGAAAATAGAAATGCATCATGTTTGGCAAATGATTTGCTGGTAATTAAAATATAGTCACACGCAACCTCTTAATATTACATTCACCTCATATATTACGACATATTTTTCTCCCTAACATGATAGTATATTAGCTGCTGTTTAACGATAAATAAATATTGGTGATTCTAGCCCTGGTATTATTACTTGGTATCAAATGAAAACCAAATTGTGTGGTATTGCTCACATTTATACACAAAAGGAACCATACCCCCTTAACTTAAAGCATTAGTGCCAATCTGTTGCACTGTACTGTAGTTTTCGTTATGTTTGCTGCGGACTTCAGAGTGTGTATTTCTCAGTTTTGCCATTCTGCGTTCGCTCAGGTTTAGGCTTTTAGCTTACGTGCTGCTGCTCTTTTGCGTGCTTGAAACAAGTCATTGGTTGTTAAACACCCTTGAGGCAAGTCTGGACCCAGGTGGGTTTGATCATATGTGTGTGTGTGTGTGTGTGTGTGTGTGTGTGTGTGTGTGTGTGTGTGTGTGTGTGTGTGTGTGTGTGTGTGTGTGTGTGTGTGTGTGTGTGTACACACAGTGTAAACAGACTTGATGTCATCGTTGCTTTGGGCAGGGAAACAGGTAGAGACTCGGTGAAAGCATTTTACGGCCATCTGTGGCAGTAAGTCACTAAGGTTAGTCATCCAGCGTAGACATAAACACTGGAGGTTGCTGAGGAAAGCAGAGCTTTAGTCATACAGTATTTAACCTCCTGTTGCCGAGTTGAATCGTTGTATTTCATTTTTGTTTCTGCCCTTAAACTACCTACACTGTAATTCATACAGAAGAATGTCTCAATGTTCCCGCACTGCAGGTAATGACTTGTCAGTTTTATTGGCTGAACGTGGAGAGAGTGATGTCAGTGATGAGTGCAGTCCTCAGGGGGGCAGTGATGTGCTGCTGCTGATGCTCTGATGAAAGCTGCTCTCTGTTGGATATCTGGCAGAATACATTGAGCTTCTGACTGCTGGTGATGTTGTCTGGACTGTTGCACTCTGTATTCAAAAGTATTATAAAACGGGTGTCTAATTTGTGTCAGTTTATGGTTCCTTGATGGGAAAAAGTTTGGCAACCGCTGGTGTACATCATTCTGCCAAGTGAAGGTCAGAGTTTGATGCTAGAAGGCTGTTTATACTAACGTTATGTACGAGTTTAACACAAGGATCAAAATGTATTTACACTAACGTTCTATATGAGTTTAACACAACGACGTATGAGCATGATTTTGCAACATCGCAAACCAGTTTAAAAGCCAATCATGGTCCGGTACAACTTCCAGGTATGTGATGTGGAAACTTTAGAGTCCTTGACCTAAAAAAAGTCGCTTAGTCACTAATTGTCGGCTAATTGGTTAGTTGACCTGATCGACAGATCTGTAAAACTAGGTTTCTCCACAAAGAATCACACGAAAGCACCACTTTAAATCTGGTGTTTACCAGAGATGTGCTCATAAGTTTCTTAGAAATAAGTCATTCAGCATGAAAAAAAAGCATAAAAATGAGTAGATGCAATCTTAGGTATTTGAAATACGTCAGACAAAAAATTATTATTCAAAGCAGAGGATTTGGCAACAGATAACTATGTGGCTGTAATGCGCTGCTGTTGACAACGTGGGAGGCAATAAATAGTTTGCTGTCTTGACCTTTAATGTGTAATTAATATTGTGTGGTTTATATTTTTATGATGTCCTTGTTTTATGATAATTGTATCTAGGTAAAGTGTCTTTGAGTATCCAGGAAAGTGCTATATAAATAACATGTATTATTATTATTATTATTATTATTATTATTATTAATATTAAAGCCACAACTCAAGCGCTATCCTCTTTCTTTATGTTGTAAATCGAGCCTTGATTTTCCTGGGAGATGGCGACCTGGTGGCAGACAGAATTACACAGTGAAAGCGAGGCTTATATAGGGAACCAATCTAAACGCTGATAGTGTCACTGTTCTATAGACATTTACAACATGTACTTCATAATGATAAGGTAAAGCAAACAACTTGTCTATTGCCACTTTAAACATGTTTAAGGATCTTTTTGCCTTCAGCTTCTCAAATGACAATATTTGCTGTTTTTTTTAGTCTTTTATATAGTAAATATAGTAAATAAATAATTAAACTACAAATATATATTTGGATTTTTGACTGGTGATCGGGCAAAACGAGAATATGCCAACTTGGCCTCCTGGAAATTGTGACATGCATTTGTCACTATATTTATAGACCGGATAATTGATTGATTGGTTAAAAAATATTCAGAAAATGAAAAATAATTGTGAGTTGCAGCCCTTCATTTCTCATTCCTCTGTCTTTGTGAAACTATTCGGTATGAATGACTCATAAATTATCTCACTCTTGGACCCTCTCCTGCCGTAGAGCCCGCGCTCACTGAAGTCTATTGGGTACTTTGTCTTTACCAGACTCTGCAGCAGAAAGCCTGTGATCCGTGTTTGGGTGCCAGCCCATATTTTATGAAAGCTATTTGGAGGACAAAAGCTCTACTTGGACATGTGGGCACTGAGCGCACGGTCTTTGAGTTTCTATGGCAGCAGCTTCGGCACTCGCCATAAAACGCATGCGTGCCTGCTTTTTATGGAATTAAGGCCTTTCGCTCAAAGAAGTTTAGATATTTGCCTAATGACCGGATTCATGGCCTGGCATGGCCGCGGCTTGTGCCAAGGCTTCAGAGGAAACGCAGCCAAGTCCTGTCCTTTTCTGTATCGAGTTACTCTTTCGTTTTAAATGGGGGTATTTCAAGTTTATTATTGCGTGCATGTTACATTTTATAGGCTCTGGCAGCATTGTGATAGGCTGCAGAGAGCTTTGATGATCCAGATTGATTATTTTACAGCGGGGAGCCTCGGCCCTGCTCTCTGATTGGTCCGAAGTCGCATTCCAACCTCGCTGATAGTTCCCACAAAGCGCCGCTGCCCCTCACAATATCAGCAGTGTATCAACTGATCTGAAACAAGTTCAACTTTTAACCTGCTTGGCTCAGTGTGCGATTAGAGCAACACATTTATATCATCAAAGGAGAATTCAACATCCTGTGTTTTACATTGTTGAGTGGATGAGATCCACATCCATCCAGTGGGCATTTCTTTTTGCTGCAGCGTTAATTTAAACTAAAACTGAAATCTGAAAGTTGGGACCCCACTTCTGTGCACACTTTAGTGGCTTGACTCATTTTACCTCTTTGGTAAGTCATTTATCCCCAGGGTCAAGGCTCAGGATGTTTTTGGTCCATAAGCAGAGCAATATGATGTCATGATTGAGCAAAAACAAAACCTTATACACAGGGGACTTACAAAACATCTGCATTGCTGTTACAGTATCACACACACACACACACACACACGCACGCACGCGCACACACACACACACACGGTCCAGGCACTTGCTTGTCTTTCCTTTTCCTGAGAACCGAAACTGCAAAACTGAAAGTTTTACAGTCGTCATAAAGATAACTCGACCGTTCGGGACCTTGAGATGTTCAGTAAGCATGTACAGTACATTGATCCTCACTCCCCGCCAGCTTTTATATAACATCACTACCATCAGTTGCCATAACACGCTGAATACAACACCAACGTGGCGGGTCAATGCTACCGCTCTGTCTCTGAATCAAATGAAATCCCCATGCAGCAGGGTGAAGTGTTTTAACGTACAGTGAGATTATTTGATACAGAGATTGATCATATTACAGTTTGCAGTCAGATGGTTTTGGCTTTCCAAGGGAGTTAATGTCAGGTAATCGATCCTCCATATGTGTGTCAGTGCTCAGGCATCCCATAATGCACTTCTCTATCACATCAGGGAAAACCTCAATTCTAGACCCTCAATACTTGTGTGGTAACAACTGAAATGTGTCTTTAACACAGAGTTTCTAAAAGTTTTATGTACCTAAAGCTGCCATTGAATCTCTGGTCAGATCGGTAATCTAGTTAACTTATTCTTTGATCAGATAGTTCCTACCTGTCTATCTTTAGATCAACATTTTATTGATAGAATTCAATAGTAGTAATAATAATAATAATAGATAGTTCCTATCTGTCTATCTTTAGATCAACATTTTAGTGATAGAATTATTGCATTGTATTTGAAGACATTTGGAAATAGAAATTAAAAATTATTTTTCCTAAATAAAAAAAGCAGGATTTCTTAGAAAAATATGTTTGTATTTCACAAAAAAAAGTTATTAAAAAAAGTATTATTTCGGTCTGAAACTCAGGTGTCCTCACTAATGCTGAAAATCGTGTACTAACCATTGATTGTATAAAATATGGACCTAGTCTTACCCATAGGTTTCTATTAACGGGAGAGTTATATAAAAATTCAACCCCTGTACAGTTGTCATAAACGGGGAAATTAGCTATAGAGACCAAAACCGTTTTTGTACCAGACTGTAAACATGTTTATTTCTGCTGTAAGGTCAGGCACTTTAACATGGGGGTCTATGAAGATTGACTCTCTTTTGGATCCAGTCTCAATTGGCCATTTGAAGAACTGCAGTTTTTGGCACTTTCGGCCACATTTCTCAGCACCGGAGGTTTCTGCTTGGAACTAACTAGTATCTTTATTGCTTCATTAGAGCTGAAGTGATGAATCGATTAGTCAATGAACAGAAAAAATGTATCTGCAACTATTTGTGTTATCAATTAATCGTCCTTTTTCAAACAAAAAATGTTGCCGCTCTCTATTTCCAACTTCTGAAATGTGAGGATTTGCTGCTTTTCTTTGTCTTATGTGAAAGTAAACTGAATATTTTGTTGTTGTTGTTTGAACAAAGCAAGATATTTTACGACTTCACCTTTAGTTTTGATAAATAGTGATTGTGAAAGTGTGGGATTTTTTTTTCTTTTTCTTCCACTTTCCACAGAAGTTGCAGTCAGATTGTAGTTCAAACTTCTGAAAAGAGGCACCGACTCCTGGTTTCGCCTCGGGGGTGGAAGAGTTTGTTATGCAACAGTAGGAAAGGTAGATAGTGTTGTTTCATAATACACGAGGACTGCAAAAATACTTTCGCTGACAAACGCTCCAAAAAGCCTCCGGGGCTGGAGACTCAGCGATGATGAAGCGAGCCCACATTTCTGCTGGTGACACAGAGAAAGGAGCGGCAAGTGACACGAGTTCTTACTGTTAGTGTACTCAACCTAAAACACATGCATTTTCTTCACCACTGAAGCTTTAAAGTCTGCTTTGAATGATACTGTATTCATGTATACAATGCCCTCAGCGGGTTTTGTTTAGGAAGGCAGAGGCAATTGTCATTATTTATTTCCTTTTCTTCCAAACTGGCTCTTACAGAATGTTTTCCCACATCTGCATTACACAACTGTGGATGGTAATGTGTAGTAGTCTGCGGGGTTATCGCATCCAACAGCCAGCCTGCTCCTGCTCTTCTCTCACTATCGGGCCTCTCTGATAGCTCACAATGGGGACAATTGTCGCTTAACACAGAGCCACTTTGAATGACAATGGTGGAATCAGCGGCAGTCACACGGGGCTTCATTGAGCTGAACCATGAGGTGTTCCATACAACAGTCAGTATAGTTTGTTAATAGAGTGAGAAGCGTCTGTGATTGAGTTGATAAGGTCTCTGGCATAAATTTTAGTCCTTTGCTTTTAAGTGTGCATGCAGTTTAATTTGATCCCTGACATCAGTGCTATTTTTTTAGTCTTTTATGATAGTAAAGATATTAGTAAACAAATTATTAAACTACAAATTAGGGCTGTCAATCTGTTAAAATATGTAATTGCAACTAATCGTATGATTGTCCTTAGTTAATCGTGATTAATCGCAAATTAATTGCACATTTTATATCTGTTCAAGTTGTATTTAAGTACATTAAGTACTCTTAATCAACATGGGAGCGGGAAACTATGCTTGCTTTATGCAAATGTAGTGAAAATGAAACTACTATGACCTGGTTGGTACCAATGGATTCATAAGGTTTTCTAGTTTCATATGAGGCCAGCATCTTCACTCTACAACTGAGTCCGCTACAACCTCCGAAAGATCAATTGCTTTAATGTGTTAAAGAAATTAGTGGCATCAAAATGAACTTTTGTGACAGCCTTAATACGTTTACATGTGAGTTATACCATAATACAATATAGCCTATATGATGCATCTGATTTGTTTACGCTGTACAAACTTGATTAGGGCTTTAATTAACGATTATTTTCATTGTCGATTAATCTGTTGATTATTTTCTTGATAAATCTATTAGTTGTTTGGTTTATAAAATGTCAGAACATTGTAAAAATGTGGATCAGTGTTTCCCAAAGCCCAAGATGACGTCCTCAAATGTCTTGTTTTGTCCACAACTCAAAGATATTCAGTTTACCGTCATAGAGGAGGAAAGAGACCAGAAAATATTCACATTTAAGAAGCTGGAATCAGAGAATTTTGACTTTTTGTAGTTTTTATTGGCACAAAAAAGGTATAGTACAACATTACAACTATAAAGGGACTGGTATTTTACATATTTTGCAACAATGTTATCCTAGACCCATATTTCCTTTTTTTTTTCCAATTTTAAGAAAGACAGAATATCAAGTAGCCAAGATTTAAAGGATGGTGGCAGGTTGGACTTCCATAGAAGTAAAGTAAAGTCAAGTTTTCTTAAGAAAATACTCCGAAATACACCGATTAATCGATTTATCAAAATAATTGTTGATTAATTTAATAGTTGACAACTTATCCATCAATGGATTAATTGTTTCAGCCCTAAACTAGATTAATTTCAGCATATCAAACTGCAACAGTTACTACATTAATCAATTAGTAAATATCAAAAAATTAAGCTACAACTATTTTCAATTTATTGTAATTTTTTAAGAAAAAAAATGCAAAATATTCTCTGATTTCAGCTTCTCCCATTGTGAGAATTTGCTGCATTTCTCAGTTTTATATAATTGCAAACTTAATATCTTTGTTGGTCGGCAAAACATGACGGTTTAAGGCATTTACTTCAGTCTCTGGGAAACTGATTGATCTTTTTTCACTATTTTCTTCTATTTAATTAATGAATCAAAAAAAAATAATCAACCGATTAACTGATAATGCAAAAAATAATTGCGTCCATAAAGTATATTATGTTTCCATATATGTGTTATTCCCTCACTTTGTGGCACATGATGTTGTTTATGGCCATTTCATGTTGTTGTTATTTTCATGTTGACTAATTGAATTGCTGAATCCAGCTTGTCCAGTCTGTCTGAAGAATTCAGATGACTCATGTGTTTTTTAGTACACTCTCTAATTAAACTAATTATATGGGAAACTAGAACATTATTATGTATTCCTCATATGGTGTGGGAGGAGCTACATGCTTGCTGAGAAAGCTGAAGAGGTGTGTGTGGGCTGGAAAGGTAGGTGTGTGTGCGTGTATGTGTGGAAAGACAAAGAACTTCCCCTGATGCCTAAAGGTGGAGATTGCTGCAGGCTGAACACACACCTTTTTGTGTTTGTTGTTTGTGTGGACGTTGGCCTGCAGGATCAGAGTAGCTGCGATGTGATTTACTGGAAATGGATTCTTCCTGACTTTTGGAATTATCTCTCTGCTTTTCCTTTTGTTTACCCAGACCTTTTTTTTTTTTTTTTTTTACATATGAGGTATTGGGGAATTTTTTGGTTTTGTTTCGTGGACAAATGGTTCGTTTTGGTCGTCTGACATCCTGGCGCAGCTGGGATCTGCTGCATGTGGAGATTCCTGAGTCAGCTCCTACTGACATGAAACCAACGGCAACTGACTTTGAGGTGAGACGTTTGCTGACACGTCTGTGGTTTAATAAAGTAGCATTTCTTGCTGCTTCTTGATGGAAAAGAAAATTAATCTGCAACTATTTTGATTCATCATTTTTCTTATTTGATTTTTTTTTTACAATAGTTTTAAAAAGCAAACAAATGCCAAACATGTGTTGCTTCTAGCTTCTCATATCGGAGGTTTTCCTTGTCATACATGATGGTAAAGTGAATATATTTGTGTTTTGGACTGTTGGTCAGATAGAAAAAAAGACATTTGAAGATGACACCTCAGGCTGTGGGAAATGATTTTCACTGTTGTCTGACATTTAAACATACTAAACGATTAAGCAATCAATCCATGATGAAAGTAACAGTTGGTTGTAGTCCTGATATGTTTAAGTTTGATTCATCATATCATAAATGTGTGTGTGGTTTTCAGTTTTACAGATAAGTTCAATGCAAACAACATTTTGTGTTTTACAAACAAAAGAGCACAAAAGGACCAAAAAATATTAAATAATTGGCAAAGGATTAAAAAAAAACACACACAATGAAAAATAGATCAAATAAATAAAATAAATAAAATAAATAAAATAAATAAAGGGTTAGGGGTTAGTTGTTGCTTACAAATTCAACATGACATTTCATTGATGCGACAAATACTGACAATGTCTGTTGTTCTGCAAATTACATATGAGGAGATTTAAAGCTTATATTCAGCGTAGTCCAGGAAGGGAAGCCACATTTTCTCAAATTTGTCAGCAGAGCCACGAAGCATTAACCTGAGTTTCTCTGGTTTTAAGTGCTGTATGACATCTCTCAACCATAAAATGCAACTGTGGGAGGTTGTGTGTTTCTCCAGTCTAGAAGAACCAGCATGCGCGCTAACAACAATACAAATGTTACGACGACTGAGACACCGGATATTGCAATTAAAGAATCCGGTTCCATCACCTGCCCAAAAACTTCTAAAGTTTGATTCATCTTTGACTTAATTTAATGTTATAAATACAGAAAACCATTATCCTTTGTTTTGTTTCCATTAATCCCATCTGCTCTGGTGGAACATCCCAGCTAAAGTGTGTCTGTTTGTGTATTGGGTGAAGTGTGATGATGGCTGGGACTTTATGATGTTAGCTGCTGGAATGATGGGGGTGTAGTTAAAGGAGCATTGTTTTGACAACTCTCATCTCTCACCTCAGGCTCTAAGCTTGTGTTTTGTGTCACCGTTGTTGCGATCATCGGGCCTTGGTTATTGGAACTGAAATGGCCTTGAAATGTGCAGCATGTGTTCACCACCGGAGGGGGTTTATTTTAGTTTCTGTTTCCTGGTTGTGAACGTGTGTGAGCGCGCCTTGTGTTGGTGTGTCCAGGAAGGTCAGTGTCACGCTGTTTTCCCATCGTTAATCAACCCACCTGATCAAGGGAAGTTGTTATCAGTTGACTAACATACAGGCAGTAGCAGGGGGCAGAGAGAGAAGAGGAGGAGGCGGGGGGGTGTCTCTTTGCTCTGTCTTTGTCACCACTTTAATACAATTCCTTCCCATTTAAAGATTTTTTTCTCCTTTCCAGGCCAAGGTTAATACCACAAACCGCGGTGATAAGTTAAGGCTGTGAGGGGGACACAGGGCTTGATATCGGTAAGGTCCTAACGAAAAACCCACTGCACAAGAGTCGCAGTCCCGAGAGCGAGTAGCTTTGTAACAAAGAGAGCTCCGGATCTGGCCTGCCCTCTGTCCTGACTGACACGTTTACACAGGAGGCACAAGGGAAACCTTGTAAACATAATTAGTTGGACAGACACCACTAAGAGCGGCTTAGTGTTTACTATGAGGGTGTATTTGCTCGTGCTGACGTAAATTGGGCCAGTGTTATTACCTCTAGACATATAATCGACTCTGATAAAAAGGTTTTCTAGGGCTTCAACAATTATTTTCATTATCTGTTAATTAGTTTTTTTTTCCAATTGTTTAGTCTATGATAGGTCAAGTATATTGTGACAAATTCCCATCACAAGTTCTGAGAGCACAAGGAGACGTCTACTTAATTGCTTGTTTTGTCTGACCAACAGTCCAAAACCCAAATCTAGACAGTCTATATACTAAAACTGATGATGTAATTTAATAAATTAAAATTAAAATAATTAGTTTTTTTATAATCGGCACTTTTTAAAAGCAAAAATGCCAAACATTTATTGGTTCTAGCTTCTCAAATATGAGGTTTTTCTTTGCCATATATGATAGTAAACTGAATATATTCAGGTTGAGATGCCTTCAAACTAAGAGGGTTGCAGGTTCTGACCCGTCTTGGGGCCCTTCTGTGTGGAGTTTGTATGTTCTCCCCGTGTTAGCGTGGGTTTTCCACAGTCCAAAGACATGCAGGTTAGGTTAATTGTTGACTCTAAATTGCCCGTATGTGTGAATGTGAGCGTCATGTTTCAGCCCTGTGATAGTCTGGACACCTGTCCATGGTGTACCCCGTCTTCGCCCAATGTCAGCTGGGATCGGCTCCAGCCCCCCCGTGCGGGCCTGAATAGGATAAGCGGTCACAGATAATGGATGGATTGATGTCTTCAAATTGCTTTTGTCTAACCAAACCGTCCAAAACCCAAAGATATTAAACCGCTAAAAACAGCAAATCTAGACATTTGAAATGTGAAAAAGCAAGAGATGAAACAGTCAAAACAACTGATGAATTATCAAAAGAGTAAGTTTGGCCTAAGTAGTTTCACCTCAACAAAGTTGCCAGACTTTTCCCCTGCTCCTAAAGGAGGCACTGTGCTTATCTACTGGGGGATAAGCAGCTTATTAAATGTGCTGAAACATGCAAGTAAACAAAGGGAATTTCCCGTTTGGTCATTATCGGGGCATTTCTTGTTCCTTGTTTTGGCCAGCTAGCGTGGCATTGTTCAGAGGTCTCCAGGAAAAACAGTGATTTGAGATAGCACAAAGAATAGTGGACCAACTTCAAATAAAGAATGTAGCGTACCGTCTGTTTACAAGCCGCTCTGTGACTTTCAGGGTTTTAATGCAGGTCATTCCTTAGAAGGAAAGCTAATTTTGTAGTTAGTTGTTGAGACTGACCTAAAGAGCACCAGGATGTGTCTGGACTAGGGAGCTCCCTACAAGCTGTCACCCTCCATGACTCCGCCCTCCAAATATTCAGATCAGCCTGCCCCCCCTTTTTTTTTCCCATCCCGGCCCTGCCTCCTCTTTCCTGCCCGACACAATGAGGCAGGATCCTCCTGGTTGCTATGACTTCAGGCCAGTGTCTGTATGAAATGCAACCGCTGACTGTTTGGACAGCAGGACAGGACAGAGACACGTCTCGGTTCAAAGAGAAGCTGCTGTCGGGCACGGCAGGACGCGGCAGGCAGACACCGCAAAACCCGGACCCTGTCAGCTGAAACGGGGAGAACGCTTCAAGAGCGAACGAAGTTCAACGCAAGTCTCTCGATGGGGGGAATAGCAACGCGGCGGTGTTAACAGCTGTCACTTTTTCGGGACTGATTCGGCGTCACAAGTCCGGACGGCGTGGATGTGTGTGTTTTCACAGTGGATGTAGAGAGAGAGAGAGAGAGAGGAGGATAGAAGTTGAGAGAGCGCAGCAGCTGGTTCCAGAATGGGCTGCGATCCATGAATCCAATTGAGGGATTAGGATGGTTTTTGTTACTTTTGACATGCCTCTGGCTTCAATGGTGAGCACTGTTAATGTGGTGGGAAACTGTTGGGTCGCTTCTATCCCTGTGTCCTTTCTAATTGCAACTTCCTGGCCTTGTCTTTTGTGTTTGAGAAACTAATTTCTTGTCAGAGGGATATTCAAGATGTTTGCTTTAAGTTTTTTTTTTAAAGTTGTATTCATGTGATATGCTGAAAACATGCTGTATTAGAAAAAGCTCCAATATCTGTTTTAAATCTCAGGAGGTGAAAGCCAGCTCTGTTGCTGAGTGCTGTCACGGACCTCGAACACAGACTAAACTAAGCAGGTTTCAGTTTGCCCGGTGGTGTGCTGTCAGTAGCTCAGGGTCCAGGCTTTCCCTGTTTGTCCATGGAGACTGAACACTTCCTGACACCTGTGTCCTTGGCCAGTTGGCCCACATTTTCCCCCTAAAAGAAAAAAAAACTCCCTAACAGAGTCCAGGCTTGTTTCTCTTTCACTGCAGTGACTTTCAACTTGTCCCATTTCCCCCCTTTCACTCTAGTTTTTTGTTTTAAAGCCAACAAGTCTATTTGCAGTTAAGTCACTCTCCTCTTTGGTCATCATCAGTTAGAAAAAAAAAGATAAAAGGGACTAAAAGCTGCTTGAAAACCTGCAAGACCCCCCACTCTGATTTACTATCTTGTTATGCAAACTCTGCATAGGCCACTTGTGTGCTTTTACTCTAGTTGAGTGGTTTCACAAAGGTCTGGGCTTGTTCTTCCTAAAATGGGAACCGTTGCAATGAAGAGTAGAGCTATTCCTAATATTTACATTTCATTTTGTTACATATACATGCCACAAAACTTCTATACTTTGATAAGTCTTTATCTGAAGTGGAATGGAAGTTGTTTACTTCTAGTAGCTGGGATGCAAAACCTCAGGAGATTATCCAGTCTGCTTACTGGCTTCTCCTCCTGTTTTTGTCCCCCTCAATTTGACAGTTTTAGTTTGATTTTCTTACTTAAACGCTCTGAAAACAGTCTTCTTTCTATCTGCCACCTCAACTCAGATGAGAAAAGAGAGGGACTGATAGAGATGTTCATATGCTCATCTTTCAGTTATTACCACATGCTTACAGCAATAATTTAGCAATAAGCTTGACCAGCAGCAGCCAGTGCTTTGCAGACTTTACTTTACTTTGCTCTAGTTTTCACCTCTCAGGCTACACACAGTAGAGTCTACTGAGCTGCCCTCTGATTGGTTGAAGTTGTACATACAGGCTGATTAGCCGCTATTAGCGTAACACACCCAAATCTTGACCGAACTGTCTGTTGTCGAGTTGCATTGTTGTGCTGATTTTGATTTCCATCATGACTCCGACAATGTTATTGGAGTGCAATGCTAAATCAGCGGAGTACTCGTTTCATGATGTGTTATTTATAGGGCTGTCAATCGATTAAAATATTTAATCGCAATTAATCACATGATTGTCCATGATTAATCGCGATTAATCACACAGTTTTTATCTCTTCAAAATGTACCTTAAAGGGAGATTTGTCTTGTATTTAATACTCTTATCAACCTGGGAGAGGGGAAATAGGCTTGCTTTATGCAAATGTATATATATATTTAGTTTTGGAAATCAATTAACAACACAAAACAATGACAAATATTGTCCAGAAACCCTCACAGGTGCTTCATTCAGCATAGAAATATATGCTCAAATCACAACATGGGAATTTCTAGTTTCATATGATACCAGTATCTTCACTCTAGCTTTAAAACTGAGCCTGCTACAACCGTCGAAAGATCGTTTGCGTAAATGCGTTAACGAAATTAGTGGCGTTAAAACAAATTTGCGTTATTATTGCGTTAACTTTGACAGCCCTAGCCCTAGTTTACTATACTGATACAAATGTTTGCATTTTATGGGGTTTGAGGAACACTTTGGAAACCAAACTTACACCCTTGTGTCAGTGATCCGTAACAGCGTAGCAGCTTACGGCATAAGTGTTTTGATTGCATTGTGTGTGTGTGTGTGTGTGTGTGTGTGTGTGTGTGTGTGTGTGTGTGTGTGCGTGCGTGCGTGCGTGCGTGCGTGCGTGCGTGCGTGCGTGCGTGCGTGTGTGCGTGTGTTTGTGTTGGGGGTGATCAGTAAAAGAATTTGGTTGGAATGGTCGGTCAGTTTCAGCAGCAGTGTCAGGGTCCTGGAATGTAAGTTCCTTGTCACTGTGTTTGAAGGGGGGTCAGTGGCCTGACTCTCGCCGGCTCCCCACCAGCAGATTCCTCACTCTAACGGCAAAAACAACTGCTTCCTCAGATACTGAGGTGGCCCCTGTTTGTTTGCTTTGCTGGTGCTCGTAAAGTGGACAGAGATTGCATGAGTGAGGGTGCGCGGCAGGGTCCGCTGACAGGGTAACAATGGAGGGGGAACAATGGCCAGACTCGGGCCGTCTGTTCTTATGGAACAAACCTCCCGCCCGCTCCTTGTGATGTAATGAGCATTTCGCCGTGAGGAAGTGGCAGTCCTTCCCTCTCCTGTTTGTGTCTGATCATTAGGATAGCTTTAACGGTGCTGCTGATGTCATCCCTCGCATAGAATTCCCCTCTGATTTCCTGTTTGTCCTGTCCTTGTATATTTCTCTCTTTCCTTCATTGTCTCTTTCCATCCGTCTGACTGGAAACTTTTGTCCTTCCCCTGGAGGTGACAGAGTCACTCATGCCAGTCTGTCTTCTTTCATTTTCTAATTGTTCTTTCTACAATATGTAATTGTTCCTCTCTGTCTGTCCTTTTGGCATTGCAGGGTCAGGCTCGACGGAGGAAGAACATGACGGAGTTCCTGGGAGAAACTAATATTCCTACCCCGGATACTCTGGGACTGGGTGGCTCTCTGCCCGGCATCGGTGCCGGTCCTGACAGCTGGAAGAACCGAGCCGCCAGCCGCTTCAGCGGCTTCTTCAGCTCCAACGCTGGAGCGGGACCCTTCGGCAAGGTAACACTGATCAGACAAAGGCAATCACATGAAATATAAGAGAGCTGTTTTAGGCAAAGCGGTGACACTTTCTCTTTGCTGTAAAACAGAAACTGTAAAAGCTGTAGGGGGGCGAGTTTGTTTCCCAGACATGTCTCAGATAAAAAACACATTTGAAAGCAAACAAAACAGAAGCAAGCAGCAGTGGGACGGGGTCGGAAGGCCACGTCCCCCGAGTTCTGGTGAGGTAATTTCCCTTCAAAGTCTCGTGTTGTTGGCTCACATACTTTCCTCTGGAAATGAGTAGGTGGAGGAAAAGCCTCACTCCAATCTATCCAGCGTTTTCTTGATTTTAAAAACTCAGCTTACTCATAAAAAAAAAAAGCTTAAAGGAATAGTTTGACATTTTGGGAATTTGCTTTTTTGCTGAGATTTAGATGGCAGGGTTGATACTTTAGGGTTGCTAATTTACGCTGTTGGCTAATTTAGCTCAGCATAAAGACTGTAAACAGGAGGAACCAGCTAGCCTGGTTCTGTCCAAATGTGACAAAATCTGCCTTCCAGCAGCTCTGAAGCTCACTAATTAACACAAAGGCCAAAATGCCAAACCTTTCCTTTAAAGCTACAGTAGGCAATTTATTTTAAAAGCATTTTTGTTACATTTGTTGAAATTCTCTTAACATCCTTGACAGCTGTGAGTACTAACAATGGCTATGTTCATTGTTGACGTTCATTATGATAATTGTAGGTGTATCCTTACATGTGAATGAGACATGAGGTCGTTGGATACAGTTAAGGTCTTTGCACACCAAGTCTATTTTTCGTATGCGTTTTTTTATTTCATCATCCGATAAAAAACATCACGCACTGAAGCCTTGCACACTGAGACTGATGCGTTTTATTATTGTATTTGTTGTGAAAATTCGAAACAGAACTGAATAATTAGCGTGGGTGCAATGGATAGCGCTAGTCCAAAACAGGGCTAATGTATGAATGACATTAGCAAGAAGCTATTGTTTAGCTGCCCAGAGCATAATCACCACAGTTTAATCTTTCGTACATCCTTTGTTTTGCAACCATCCCAGATTCCAAGCTGTTCTGCAATTACCTGCCTGCTTTGGATGATGTGTTTGCACAGACGGTGGCTCTGAGTGGTCAAACAACAATCTTTGCCTTTTGACAGATGCGAAAAAACACAAAAAAAAACAAACCTGTTCCACAAACTTTAATGACGGACGAAAGTTTCGGAGTTGGAGTGTAAACATGATTGACGCAATGTGAGGTCGTAATTATTTTTAAAAGTGAGAGAATTTCGACCCAAAAATACGGATTCATGTGTTTTGGGGGAGTGGCTTTGGAAAGGGGAGCTGGGATTTTTTTCGATTTGATACTTTCAAAATCTAGCTTACTTTAACTGTTTTCCCCAAAGTTGCCTACCCCAGCTTTAACCCTCGTACCAGAGGTTTCCAACAATAATAATAATCAACTTTAATTCTAATAAAGCACACACGCCCACACACACACGCTCCCATTGTCTCTCCCCTCCTGAGGTCACATCCTCCACAGTAGCAGATGTCAGATAGAGACAGTATCTGTCAGTCACCTGTCACTGCCTGTCTCATCTCTATTCACCCCGAGCATCCCCCTTAACCCCCTCCGGGCCAGAGATCCTTCACCGGGACCAGGACCTGGACCTCTTGCACCCTCCATATTGTAGGGATGAACCACTGTCAATCCCTTCTTTCACAAAACTCTGAAAAGGAGTGCTAATCACTGATCACTTTACTCCTAAATCTGTTGTACAATCTCTCACTATTAATGGACATAGAGCAGTACTTTTTCTAAAGGTTTCTTTACCCATAAACCACCGGTCCATCTCCCCCCTCAGTGCTGTAGCTTTTGCCCCCACTCCCGTCTTCTCTATTGTTAAAATGGTCTCAATGCACAGAGCTCATTTTCATAACTACATAAGGCCCGCCAGACTGAACAAAGGCCTGAATAGCAGCTACTGTTGGATTTAAGAATTAAGGCGCCAGTAAGGACAGGATTTATATGCTAATGCTTGGACTCATCTTTACTTACAGTTTGAGTGTAACAATAAAGGGACAGAAAATTGACAGTTGCTATCGCATCTCTTGTCGCCGTTGTGCCGTTAACCTTGTTCAAAGTAATTAGGCTTGTTTTTTTAAATCGTTCCCGTCTCATCACAGGAGACGGACCGTCTGGAGCAGCTCCAGAGCAAACTCCACTCCTACATGTTGTTCGGGCTTCCCAAGGTGCCGAGGCAGCTCTCCTTCCACCAGGACTCCTGGGAGGAGGAGGAGGAGGAGACCAACCTGGTCCTGGAAGACAGTTGGCAGATGCTACTGGACAACTCAGAGGTACAGCACACACAGGCCGGGGGGGTTGTGGGGGTGAGTGTTTACACAGACTGGAAACTTAAACCAAATGAAAACTTGTGGGGAAAAACAAATAATTAAGCAAAAAATTAGAAGCATTATTAAGATTTATGTTCTCTGATGTATGAAACTGAGGACACATGAATTGAGTTAGGAAAAAAAGCAAGGAGCTCCAAGTTCATTATGACAGAACATTTTCAACTAATACAACTAAGGGACTGTAAGAAACTTATTAATATTATTAATATTTTATTTGGACCTTGACCTCAATCGATCAATCTATTGTTGTATCGATCTATCGATATACTATAATAGCATTTCTACAACTTGATTCACCATTAATAACTAAAAGAGACGAGGCATAAAGAATGGTATAAGAAGATTGTATACCCAAAGTTCATGTTATGGTTTTGCCGTGTTTTTGTCCGGCAGATTAAATGATCAACAGACAAAATGTCCGTTGAGAAATATGCCAAATAAATAAATCAATTATTTAATAGCATATTAAATCGCCTAATATTGTAAAATATGTTGCCAAGACAACTTGAATATCAACTTATATTATACAAAAGTTGAAATGCGTCCGCTCAGCTGTGCTTCTAATCCAATAGGCTGTCCGTTTTGTGTGTACCGCGCTTAAAAGTCGGTCTTCATACAGCCAGCTGACTGTCTAAATGCAAAAACAAAGACAGTGGCTCAGACCAAGCCACTATAATGATAATATGTATAAAAAAGGATTTGGATCGACCAGCCAATTATTTTATTTTTTAGACCACTTCTACATTTATTAACTTATTTTCAAGTTATGTTAAATGTAGGCTACTATATGGCTATTTAAAACATATGTGCAGTAGTTGTTCTATATGGCCAGAATTGTGGATTATTTACGGCCATATTGGCGGTGAAAAAAAAAAGAAAACAGTCAGACTAACCTCCCTTCAGCATAAAGTAAAAAATACATAACCCTCCTTTCCCTCCCGAATAATTGTCATACAGTCCCTTATAAATGTTCACATTGGCCTGCTTCCTGGTTCGCGTCTGACTTCCTTATCAGCTGACCAGGTTCCCAGAAAGATGCTTAGATAGCAATTTCCTGTCACGCTGCTGTCTGTAACCGCACATGCTGATGTAAATGACAGCACCCATCGTGCACCTGTTCCACCTGTTAATGTGTAAATGACCAATCGGGGCGGTGTCACCGCTCAGCTGCTACACAGTCACCTCTGACTGTACATTCACCCCTGACAGTTAGATAGATAAGACACTTCACTGACTTGATTGCTTGATGTTGTTCAGCAATCAAGCTGGTAATGTGAGTAACTAGGAATTAAAGTTATTCTCGTGTTTGAGAGCATGAATGAACGAGTGAATAGTTTTAATTACATGACTGTAAAGACAAACATTAAACAATAATAACAAAAAAATAATATAACAAAACAGAATCTGTGAATACTTTTGTAATATTTAATGATATTATCTGTGTTTGTGTGTGCAGACATTGACGAGGCGACAGTTCCACCAGCAGGAGGCAATATGGGAGCTGCTGCAGACGGAGGCGACTTACATAAAGAAACTCAGAGTCATCACTGATGTAAGTTCAAAGAGGACTACTGTAAAGATTATGTACTGATACAAGTCTGGCTGTTGTGTAAGATCAACTGGCTTCTGTACTGAGATAGATAGACACACAATGAACCTCTTGTTAAGGTCTCACAATAGACGAGCCTTTATCATTACTCAATAAGCTGGAGAAAAAGAGTTCTAACCTGTGATGTGTGATAACCTTTGGCTTTAAGGACTTTATGTCAGCTTAGATGTCTTAAAACAAATTCCTATTCTTTTGTGTCTCTCTGTACAGCTGTTCCTGTGTGGGCTGCTGAACCTGCAGGAGAGCGGCCTGCTGATGGAGGTGGAGCCCGCCAAGCTGTTCAGTAACATCCAGGACATTGTCCGCCTCCACACGTCCCTGTGGAACCAGGTCATGCTGCCCGTCCTGGAGAAGGCCAGGCAGGCCCGGGCGCTGCTCGACCCCACCGACCTTCACCACGGCTTCAGGACGGTCAGTTCAGAATCACATTGTTAAAATATATTATCCAGTATCTCCACAGGTACCACAAAGAAAAGGGGTTATCAAGAAACCATGAACCGGTGGACTTTACTACTAAACACTGATTAGTTTGCGGCTTTGTTCACCAGGCTAATAAGTCATTTAACAAGCTGATTGATCACCGTACTGGTGGTCTCAGACAAACCCGCCGACCTCGACCAAATCTTCAAAAATAGAACTGAATACATCAATAATTACTAAACTTGGTGAAATGGAGTGTAAAAAGAAAACCTAATATTTTACCTTAACCTTCAATCATATGTCTTCATTTGATCTCTCAGTAGCTCATTTTGTTTTTCATCTCCTTAGTCGCTTCCTTTGGACCATAATGGAAATGGAAATAAGTGTTGGACTGTACTGTATTATTCTTAGTCTTCTCTCATAATGTCAAACTAAAGTAAGAACTTCTAATCTCTTAGTAAAATGCTGCGTGTTTTGCTTTATCAACTGGTTTAAGTTATCTCTCATAACCAACTGATTGAAGGTTACAGGAAAAGTCTAACTTCTTTTCACCCTCCATTTTCATTATACAACCAACTACAGTATTGGAATGTAATTAAGTACATTAACTCAAGTATTGTACTTGAAGTACAATTTTGGGATTACTTTACATGTTGTGCTACTTTCTACTTCGACTCCACCACTTTTTACTTCTCTACGTATATTTGACGGCTATAGTTATTTCACAGAAAGATGTTACAAACAAAACTAACACTCATTTTATAAAATGTGACAGTGTAGATTAAATTGACAAAGAGTGTATAAAGTAGTTCAAATTGGCTTCACATTGATTAACTACAACAATAAAATACACGTTATCACACATCAGTAAGCCAATACTAACGCAATAGTATATACAACAACATGCATTACTTAGTACAGTTTGCTTATAATACTTCTGTACTTTTATTTGAGTCGAATTTTGAATGCAGGACCTTGAGTCGATCCTTTTTAGAGTTTGGTTTTGCTACTTTTACTTAAAGGATCTATGAAAAGAGTACTTCTTCCACAACTGTATCA
Organism: Sebastiscus tertius; assembly: GCA_916701665.1. Classification (NCBI taxonomy): domain Eukaryota; kingdom Metazoa; phylum Chordata; class Actinopteri; order Perciformes; family Sebastidae; genus Sebastiscus; species Sebastiscus tertius. The sequence goes on along the minus strand of CAKAOH010025993.1, from coordinate 17,316 downwards.
TTTATTGACGTATTCAGTTATATTTCTGACTTGGATAACCTTGTGTTTTTCGGAGAACATTAACATTTTAGAGATGACATGAAGGAGGAAGTTCCTCAATATGAGCCAGCATCCAGATTACCCAGTACACTATATGTAAATGCAGTTTAGAGCTACACACTCTTCTTATAGTGTTGTCACAATATCAAATATCTGACTTCGATACGATACCACGACAAAAACCTAAAACATCAGGAAAAGTAATGGAATAATAGATGACAGAACATGGAACTTAATATCAAACAGAAGATATTTTTGTCAACGCAAGAGAGTGGAGGATGTGAAAAGAAGCCATAAAACCAAAGAGAGGGAATTTATTGTACCATAATATGTTCCTACATTTTAATATCCAACCAGGACTCGAGAAACCTGAGTATTGGCGCAACTCATAACCCCCCGACTACAGCACTTTACTGCCCTATTTTGTTTCATGCGTCTGCTTTGTCGACAAGCTGTGGACGGTCGGCAAAGCGCTTGTATTTGCAGCGTGCATATGAGAGAAAAAATAAATGTTGGCACGGCCATTACGCCTGCAGGGAGTGGGAGCAGACCGCTGCACGCACGCACACATTGCACCGCGGTCTCACATCGACACAATTCATAAACGCAGCTCTTATTAAAACACTGTCGATCTTAAAGTAGCGGTACTAATAGAATGGGGTTTAGTACCATTTTTAACGGCAGGGTATTGCGATACTTTTCTAGTATCGGTATAACGTGCAACACAAATTAATTACCATAAAAACATAATTACAGTGTTTGCTTTAGACTGAGTCATAAGAAGACATGTTTTCCCTCATGTCGATGTTGGTAATAACTCTGACGCATGTCTCTGTTTTTGTTTGCGTGTTCAGTTTGGCTCCAGATTCCAGCCCTACATCCGTTACTGCATGGAAGAGGAGGGCTGCATGGAGAACATGCGCACGCTTCACAGGGACAATGAGCTCTTCAGGACCTACGTCACGGTCAGTCAGCCTTAAAGCTGAACCCAGATATATCCACAGTACGCTCCTCGTTAGTTGTCTTCTGGCTCACTAAATGTTTGATTTCCTGTCTTTGTGTGGCTCGGTGCAGTGGGCAGAGACCCATAAGCAGTGCAACCGTCTGAAGCTGGCCGACATGTTGGCAAAGCCTCACCAGAGACTGACCAAATATCCACTCCTACTGAAGAGCGTTCTCAAGAAGACGGACGAGCCATCGGCACGTGATATTGTCAACAGCATGGTAAGAACAGTGGTGCAATGGAACTACGCACGTTAAATCAAATACTGTACTTTAGTACACCTTTGAGGTATTTTTTAACTAAGTTATACTTCTACTCCTCTACATTTCAGAAGTAAATGTTGTACTTTTTACTGCATTACATTTATTTATTTGACAGCTTTAGTTACTTTACAAATTCAGATTTTTCCATACAAAACATTTGCTGCTACATTTGGGCTCTGGGTAATGTGATGAACATTTCTCACTATTTACAGAATTTTTACAAACAAAACAATCCATCGATTAATAGAGAAAATTATCATTAGTTAAGAGTTCAAAATGAGCTCCACCTCAACCAACTGCAACAGTACAATCTAAGTAATAATGATCTAATACAGTAGAACAGTCACAGGGGACATTTTTCTGCATTGAGTACTTTTACTTTTCACACTTTAAGTACATTTTCCTGATTATACACCTAAATACTTTGAAGTAATGTTTTCAATGCAGGACTTTTACTTGTACCAGAGTATTTCTACAGTGTTGTATTAGTACTTTTACTTAAAGGAACAGTGTGTAGGATCTGGCGGTGAGGTTGTCTACGTGGGAAGTGAGTGGTAAAGCAAGAGAGAGAGCGGTAATGACTCTGGCCCAAGCAAAAAAAATAGGATAGATTGTCGGACAGCTAGTTTCGCAAGAGTTTTTGCAGATCTCAGATCAGATTTCACAGTTTGCGGGTTACCTTTTAGACACGACCTGGAGGGGACCCGCTTTCTATGTAGATATAAACGGCTCATTCTAATGATTCGTATTTTCAGGTGATTATACACTATAGAAAACATACTTATAAATATTATATTCCATTTCTGCCAATAGATCCCCCTAAATGCTACACACCGTTCCTTTAAGTGAAGGATCTGAATAGTACATCCACCACTGGGCAAGGATGTAGAAAAAATGGAAAACATATGCTAATATGATTTCTGTGTTTTCCCTCCTCCAGGTGGCCGCAGTAGAGGACTTCATCAACAGCGTGGAGTCCCAGATGCGACATCGTCAGGAACAACAGAAGCTGGCCACCATCTCTGCCCGTATCGACTCCTACGAGGCCGTAGAGGGCAGCAGTGAAGAGGTGGAGAAGGTAAGAAACCATTTATGGGGTCTCCGGTGCTTTCCCACGTCTTCCCTAAAAAAAAGCCCAAAAACTCTGTCAGATATGACACTTCATGTACAATTCAGCCTCATGCTTTTGTCTTTTCCCCCGTCAGATCCTCAAGGATTACAACCGCTTCGACCTCATGGCTCCCATGAGAGGAATTTCACCGAAGGAGACTCGACAGCTGCATCTTGAGGGAGCGCTGAGGATGAAAGAGGGCAAAGACAGTAGGGTAAGACCGACTCACTCGATGAAGTCTTCTCATCTTTATACTATACAACATCTGCTTTCTCACGTTTGCTTCAGTCGCCTCACATCTCACATAAAATGGTTTGACCTATTAGAACAAAGAGAAATGTGTTTCTGTCAGACCTGAGACGAGTTTATGTCCTTCTGTAGATGGACGTCTACTGTGTCCTGTTCACCGACCAGCTGCTAATTACCAAGCCAGTGAAAAGAGTGGAGAAAGTCAAGATCATCCGCCAGCCTCTCCTCATTCACAACGTCGTCTGTAAGGAGCTCAAAGACCCTGGTGAGTGCTCAGCTAATGAGCATTTTGATCATTTAGACACATTCAAAAATACATTATATTGACAAATCTGAAGTCTTCAAATTACTACAGACGAAAAAAACAAAGTTATTCCATTTCTACTATGAACCTATCATCTCCCTCTATCCATCTCTGCCTCTCTCCTTCCACCTCTCTCTATCTCTCTCTGCCTCCCTCCTTCCATCTCTCTCTCTGCTACCGAGATTCGACTGTGGACTTGTAACTGGATAATGAGCTGTGACTTTTTTCCAGATGATACTGATTTGTTTCTCTCTCTGTAGGCTCATTCATCCTCATCTACCTCAACGAGTTTAAGAGTGCAGTAGCAGCCTACACTTTCCAAGCCAACAGCGCCGCCCAGGGGCGAAGCTGGATCGATGCAATCTGCAACGTCCAGGTCAGAGAGCCACTTCAGTGCTTATTAAATGTTTAACACGTACAGTACATAATAAGATTCAGACAGGTCAGAATGTTGTGGTTCGCATACTTAATGTATCTGTATAATGACCCTGCAGAACCAGCTCCAGAGGCTTCGCACTGAGGAGGTCCTCCGGCAGCAGAACAGTCTGAAGAGATGTACGGAGGGCGAGGAGGAAGAGGATGATGAGAGCAGCAACTCCACTCCAAGTTCCCCATGCCTGAGGCACGAAGACCAGCAGAACTCAAGGTACTGCAGTGTACAACTCAACTGTAAAAAATGACTATTGTAAATAGAATTTTATCATTCAAAAATAGCTAATTATACTCGCTTGTTTTCTTGACAACGTTTAGATATGGTTGGAATCACTTTGAGCAAAATTAAGAGGCTAGATAAACAATATTTTGCTCTTGTAAACTATTTAAACATAAGCACATTGGTCTTATAGATATGAATGGTGACGATACGGCAAAAAAGTCACACCCACAAAGCATGGGTAACGAGACAGGCTCCGTGTTTCAAGGTGAGACGGGTGGGTTTGCTGACATCGCCTCAGACCCCTCACACTGAGGACAGTCTGTCCAGATTGACAGTCACGCGAGCATTGAGGTTTCCCCTTAACCCGTGTCTCGCACTCTCATTCACTGTAGCTCCCTGACGGACTCTTCAACAGGTCCAGTTATTTAGCATGCTAGATATCTGGAATGTGTCTGCGATGCACTAGCGAGCCTCTCGGCTCGTGTCTTTGAACAGTTCACACGTAGTATTTGAGCACCGCATCATATTTGCCTATGAAGTTGGGCTTTTGTCTGGGAGCTCCATAAAACTGTCGACAAGTGGAAAATCAGGGCTAAAGTGAAGTAGTGGTGAACTTGTCATAACCGAGCAAATCTCTCCTTTCAGTCAATCAGATGGTTCCACTGAGACCCTGTCAGTAATGGATATCGATGAACCAGGCGAACACCAAGAGCCTCCCTCCCCGAACATGAACCTGGAGGGAACCAGTAAAAAAGACTCCGATGTGGCTCTCCTGTCTGAGAGGACTGAGGTCCAGCAGTCTCAGTCCACGAGCCCCATCAGAGTTCACCTCAGTGTTTACTCCGAGCGCGATCAGGAGACGGGTCCCGACGGCGAGGAGCTGGACACCCAGTGTCGCTCTCTCTCCATGGACAGCGCCTACGGTACCCTCTCCCCCGAATCCCTCCTGAGAGAACTTCAGCCACAGCCCGGTCAAAGTGAAGGAGAGGAGGCTGAGGAGGAAGACGGAGACGGGGAGGTCGAGGAGGCGGAGCAGGAAGAGACAGAATTTGAGGAGGTAGAAGAAGAGGAGGAGGAAGAGAAGGAGGAGGATGCTACCTCACTGGGGTCCCAGGTGTCAGTAGTCCAGTCTTCTAAACCTCGCCGGCGGCCTCACGTTCAGTCCCGAGTCCCCTGCCTCCTGAAGCTGCCCACTCTGACCTTATCCCGCTCTGAGGACAATCTGCTGCAGCGCCTCCAGGGTGAAACCCCAGCATCCCACCACACACACTCACTCAGCTCTAATGAGCAGGACCAATCAGAATGTAGGGACAAGGACACGTCACCGATGGCACACAGTAGAAGCCTGACGGAGTTGGGCCCAAACTGCATGGAGCTGTTTTCCAGCGACCTCGACCAGTCTGACGACAGCTTGAGCATGAGCATGCCCTCCTACAAACTCTGTGCCACCCTGAGGAGGGCGAAGGCCAGGCACGGCCACCCGGCGATCGCCGAACTACGCGAGGGTAATGAGTCCCAAAGCAACAGCTCGGACGGGGAAACGGCTCCATCTGCCTGCGTAGAAAGGACAAACAAGTCAGCAGCCACCGAGGATTCGGGGGAAATGACACCTAAAAAGAGGAAATCACCAGCCCAGCAGCACAAGAAGCTGACACTAGCTCAGCTGTATAGGATACGCACCACTTTGGTCCTCAACTCCACACTCACTGCATCGTAAGTCATTCTTTCTGTAATACCAGTATTATGAATTAGTTTCCTTGCTAAGTTAGCACTCTTTAGGGAATATGTGTATTAATGGTTTTTTGTCTTTTCTTTTTTTCTAGGGAGGTATAACCACTCTTCCAAACAGCTGACCAGTGGCATGTGAGCGTTATAAGGAACAACACTTGTTTTGCTTCGATGGGACTAAATTTCCTGAGACACAAATGCACTCTCTCTCTCTTGCTGCCCTCTCCCTTCTGGTTGCTTTTTTTGGACATTGATCGTACCATTTTTTGCATTTGAACATTTTTTTCTTTGCTGTTGCATTGAATTTCTCGAGTGGAAGGGAGAGGCAGAGAGACATTAACTGCTTGCACTTTGCAACGGAAGTAGCATTATAGGGGCTGGGACCTTAAGGTGGACGGACTGGAGGGGGGTGTGTGCACTGTGGAGTGGAGGTGGATTTGAATCCTGCATCTTCTCTGACTCTGGTAACGGAGGCAGAGAGAGGAACACTAAGTTTTTTGAAAATGCTCTCTACACGTGGCTAAAAGAAAAACAAAACAGCACCTAGAACGTCCTCCTAATATTTATACTACTCCTGGTTTGCTTTAACAAAAGAAAAAAAATTAAAATTGCACAGTTATCTATGTTAAGTAGAAGAATCACTAAAGGAGTGAATTTACAGTCACACAATGAATTAGAATTTATTGTTTGTGTCTGCTTGTGTACAGATGTGTGTGTGTGTGTGAGTGGATGTGTGAATGAATGTCTTCTGTTCGAATAATAACATGATCCTCGATTCCTGACTGAACCAAAACTGATGGTGCCTTCAAGTGAAACTCGTGTTCACAACATGGGAAGTCGTGTACACAATATGCGTGGCGGTCAAGTGGTTAAGTCGTGAGAACACCGCTGCTAAGCAAACGGCAATATTAACGTTACTCTCGGCGTCTAGAAGCCACAGAGGCTAACACTTTATCGAGTTGGTAACATAATGCAGGAAATGCAAAGGCATAATGATAGAGGAAAAAGATGTCCTCAGAAATATTATAAAATTAAGAAGAAAAACAATATACGACTAAAATTACAATATATTTGCTTATTATGCACCGAAATATGAGCTTCCAAGGCCTCCGCCATTTCTGACAACGTCACTAAACACCTCACAATTCGTGAAACGTTCCTCCTGAGGTTGTGAATACCACAAGAGGGGGGCGTTCATATGGACTCTTCTCGTGAACACGGTAAACACGACCCCATTTGAAGGCACCATGAGTCCCATCTCCTGTGAATACGCTAACACACCCAAAGATGGAAGTAGCCTGGAGATTAATAACAAAGTGCACCCAAAAGGTCCAATACAGCCAATCATGTTTCAACACATAGATGGACTTCTTTCTTTACTGTTAATCTTGGTTGAACTAACGAGAGTTGATTTCCTACAAAATAAACTGACTGAATATGGGTGACTAAAGCTATTTTGAGGAATTCCCTGCACTATATATAGGTGTTTCTGCAACTATGGGCTTTTTTAAGTTCCAGCAATGAAATTTTGGATTTGTGTTAAATTTGCGGTGTAATGCTTGATAAATATATGCACAGTGTTATTACCCATCTTGACATAAAAAAATAATTACTAAATAATGTGATTTAATACAATTTATCAAGCATTTTATGGGTCCAAACACCACTTTTCTTCATGTCCCACAACTGTGGTCTCAAAAAGCAAATTCAATTATAACATGACGTTATTTCAATGGAATTGTTTCATATACATATTACTTCACACCATATTAAAATTATTTATTTGTTTTACTAATCATTTATAGGATTTCTTCATCTAAATGCCACACTTCTGAGTCCTTACCGCGACACTGAACAAAACCACCATAATAAAAGTTTTATTCAAAGCCAAACAAATCTAGTTTCTATGGCAACAGATGTTAGCAAGTGAGCATATGGATGATAGGTTGGGCCACCCACACAGGTGACCGTCAAGATCAAGACAAACAAGTGTTGCGTCCGAAATTCCATACTAACATGCTATTTAGTACGCTAAAACAGTGTGAGATTTGTTTTAGTATCTCCGAAACCTTAGTATGAAACCAATAGTACGCAAATTGCATACTCTTCCTGGTGAAATATTACAGTATGCAACGCTAGCTAGACACTACGGTGGCAAAAATATCCCACAATGCAATGCGGTAGTGACAACAATTGTTCATAACAGACGTTGACAGCTGTGTAACATCAATAAAGCTTCAATTTAACTAGAGGTATAAGATTTCACTTTGCTAGGTGTAATATATATTCTAAATTAGTTCAGGCTTCGATTCTCACAAATGATTGTTTTGGTCACATGAGGTTAGCACGGGTTACCATGGTTACACGTCTCCAACCAGCAAGGAGGCTCTCAGGAAGTGATGACGTGCATTACTGCTCAGTGCGTCAGAAAAGATAATACTACTGTTTATTCACACAAAATGATGTTGAACACATGGTACACATATTGGGTATCTAGTGCATAGTATGTGATTTCGGACGAAGCCAAGTTTAAGGTCACCTTTTCTTCTGAAGTATTTATTGTTTATTCTTACCATACAGCTTAGTAATTCATAATTTTGAACTACATTTAAAAAATAACTTATTACAGTTGAATTCATGTATATTAGATGTTAAGAGTCAAAGCTAATGTAGCAGATCTCGCTAACTGCCATTTATCTGAAATATTAACAGAAATGTCATTTCCCCAGCATGTCCATGTAAGGACAATAGACATTAGAATTGCAATTTCTGTCATAAAAAACAACATTTTATGTTTTTTGTGTATGAAGATTTACATCTATGGTTACTGTTTTTTTCAGAAAAAAATCATAAAGCCCCCTATTTTTATGAATATTTACAATGACGCACAAAGTTTGATGAAAATTAATTTAAATGTCTGAAAAATATAGAAATTTAAAAAGCAAAATGTATAAAAATGAACGTTATTGTACTGTTGCGGTAAGGACATTTAGTATGAGAATAAGTGATAAAAAAAAAAGTAAAACATGCTATAGATTAAAATCTTAACCACTATATGTAAGTTTGTGTACCCGTTTATATATACTCTGATGGTTCAAATTTAAATTCAGATGTTGATTTTTCTTTTTTAAATTAGGGAGAGTCAAATGTGACTGTAGTTGCAGAAACACCCATATATAGTATGGCTCGAGCGTACACTCAACTCCTGAGGCCTAAATGTATCAAAAGTGCACAAGAGATAACGTGGTCATAGGAAAAACAAAAAGAGAAGTCTACACTTGAGTAATGCCTGTGTTTGTTATTAGTGTACACTAATAAGAGATTGAACAAAAATGGTTTGGGTTGGATATTCTGAAATGAGTGAATCAGTTGAACACAGCTTTTTCCAGGAGATTTACTTAACATTCACACTGATGTTCAGCTTTTCAGATCAGTGATTTATAACCGTATTCCAAACATCGCCCAAACCAAATAGGTTAATTCTGTTTACTTTTATTTTTTTTTGTTTATGTGTAATATTTATTATGCCTGCTATGTTTTATATATAAGATATTGTTTATATTGTTTGCTTCCACGATTTGTACATTTTTTTGTTGTTGACGTAGTCTTAATATTTTTTTTTTTTCTTGCCAGGCATGAATGTGCTATGAACCAAAATCATGTGTTTCCTCTTTCAGGAATGACGTTAAAGTGTCTTACAGAATAAAATTGCTAAAATACTTTATCCCTCTTTTAATGGTGTAATCCATTGTAATGGAGTGATTTGAGGGGAAAGGCTGAATCTGAATGGCATTAAGCATTAAAATGACATGGACTGGTCGCACTGCTCTTGTCTCTCCTGTTTTTAACATAGACAGCAGGTGGCGGAATAATGTGTTTAGGGAGGTGAAGAAGAATTACATCAGAGAGGTCGTGACCACTTGTGGTAATTCATTGCATAATTCTTTTATACAGTATGTCATGATGTTCAGCTGAACCTGTTTCTTTGGGTCAGGTCAGCTGAGTACTGAATGGCCCCTTTCACAGTGGTATTAGTGTTTTTAGGTATTAAATCTACTCATTTTTTAGCTGATGTCATGTTTTGTGTGTAAAATCTTAATCTCCAAAGGAACTACCAACTGTAGCTGTAAATGTAGTGGCTAAAAAGTACTATATTTCCCTCTGAAATGGAATACTATAGAAGTATCAAGCAACAGTATGTATAAAATTTAAAAATATGTTTTTTAATGTAAGTAATTTTTAATGACTTTTTATTTCATAGTATGATGACTTTTTGTGATATTTTATGATATACTTTACTGACTTTTTTAATATTTTTTTATCTACTATATGACTTTTTTAGGACTTTTTGATATACTATGAATTTTGTATCACTTTTTTCATTTACTTTTTTTTCGACATACTATACTATGACTTTCTTTCGACATACCATACATGTCTTTTCTATCACTTTTTTCGACATACTATACTAAGACTTTTTTCAACATACGATACATTGACTTTTTTTGAAAAAAATGTCCACACTTTACTATGTCTTTTTTAAATAATTTTTTCGACATTCTATACTATAACTTTATCACTTTTTTTTGACACACCATAACATTACTATTTTCAACATACTATACTATGACTTTATCACTTTTGTAGACATACTATACTATGTATTTTTTTTATCACTTTTTCCGCAAACTATATTCTTGACTTTTTTATCACTTTTTTTACAACATAGGCAAAAATGAGCACGGCTCACATACTCCCGCTAACTGCTTGGCCCAGTCATAAAAAAGTAAAAATGTCACTGCATAGTATGCCATAAAAAGTCATAGTATAGTATGTCAAAAAGTCAGTAGTGTCATAAAAAATGTCATAAAATAAAAGTCATATGTCATAAAATGTTGTATAGTATAATATACCATACAATGTAATAATTTAATAATATAGTATGTCATAATAATTGTCACAGTATAGTATGACATAAAAAATAAATATAGTATATAGTATAAAAGTCATAGCGTAGTGTGTCATGAAACATGTTACATTACAGTATGTCATAAAAATTTCATAAAAAGGTCATAGTATAGTATGCCATACAAAATATAAGAGTGTAGTATGTCATAAAAAATTTCATAATAACTCATAGTATAGTATGCCATAAAAATGACATTCAGGATGTACTAGTCTGTCATGTAAGTAATACTGCACATTGGTTCCCTAGTTATCTTGCCACCCAGTTGAACAACCTTGTCCAGTTTGTTCTTGTTACATACAGACAATAGTATAAAGTAGCAGAGAAAGGAAATACTCAAGTAATATGCAAGTACCTCAAAATTGTATTGAAGTACAATACTTGAGTAAATTTCCTTTGTTACTTTCCACCAGGAAAGGGGGGCGGGTGGGGGTTGAAGTAAATTGTTACTAAAGTGCTGATCCAAAACACTTATGGTAGAATTATTTAGGGTTATTCAGAGTTAAACAGCATTCATCTGTTCAGTTTAGTTTCTGGGAACTCAGTCAGATCCCATCTTTTCCAGCTGTCTGTCTGGTCCGAGCGTCTGCCTCTGGTTCCCAGAAAGTTCAAATCTGACCCATCTCCATAACAAAGTGTCCAACACACATGCGGGACGTGGCGCAGGGCAGAGCGGGCCTGATGGCCTGCAGTAACATCATGGCCAAGGTGTATTTACAGGTGATTATATCAGCTAATCGGTGGATTACAGCATGTTGAGTCCACACAAGCCTCTAATCTGCAGAGAAAAGACAGTGCGGTCCTGTGGGATTTTCTGTTTAATCTGGTCCCAGAAAGCAGCGGCCCCTCCCGCTCTCACATCTGGCCCGCCGGGATTTACTGTTGTAATCCTTGATTTTAAAACAATTTTATCATGCTTTAATGCTGATACGCTGGACTTTAATTATTAAAATGCAGCTTTCTATTTTATCAATGGTGTAATTAAACATCCGTGTTCTATTAGCCTTTATTAAGTAAGTAATGAGGTTGTGCCATAGTCAGCTGTAGCTGCATGATGGCTAAAGGCTGGTTGCATCCAATAGATTATTTTCAGGTATGTGATGTTATTGCTACCTGGTATGTTTTTTTTCAAGTTGCAAATCCTGGTTTTAAAAATAGTGTTGATTTTCATTTTGGAGAAACAGTTGACTTGTGTGAATACATAAAATGCAAACCCCTTTGCATACTCTCCCTTTTATGTGTACGTACAGTATGTGTTCTATGCACTTCTCTGCATGAGATCTGGTGGAAATGTACACTGCATACAGTAGATGGGGCAGAGATGGGGTTAACACCACATGCTGTGGCAGATGTCAAAAACCATGCTGTAAAAAATGTCCGATTAACACAAAAGGGGCACTTTGGCAAATCCTGATTATAGGAGCACTTTCATTTATTAAACTCTGCCAATCCCCTGTACTCTTTTTGAGCGGGGATTAAAACCAGGTAGACACCATTGTCTATCTAAACAATCCCTCTTTAAGCTCTAGCTGTTTCCTGGTGCCCTGGCCAGGCCTGGCTGGCTGGCTGGCTGGCTGGTTGCCTGCCTGTAATCTCAGTAGGGGCTTATAGGTCACTACAACCACTACACATTCCCATTCATCAACATCATCCCCTTTAGAGGGACTAGGTGATTGGATTTAGGACATGTTTTACAGGGGCAGAAAAAAAGAGAACAGCGAACTAAAGCGTGTTTACAAGAGCTGTGCTGTGAAAAGGCCCGTGGACGAGTGACAGCCATATGGAATGGATAACCCTGTGAACATCTGCCCTCGATCAGTACCGCACACTGCCATTAAAAACTTCTGGCTTTGACCTTCACATGGCGCACAAAAACATCTGTCCCTTTTCTCTGCTCTCATGGACCCCTGAAAACAGCATTAAGCAGACAAGTAGCTACAGAGAAATCCATATGTATAAAACTCGCTTTGCAGCACAGTGATGATGGAGAGTTCAGTGTTACCAGTTTTCTGATTAGTGGAAAAAATGTGTCATTATGCTACAACTACGTACAGACGGACGGATGGAAAGACAGACAGACAGACAGATGATAGAAGATAGTAGATAGTAGATAAATAGATGGATAGATAGATGATAGATAGATAGAGATATAGATAGATGGATAGATATAGAGAGATAGATAGATAGAGAGATAAATAGATAGAGAGATAAATAGATAGAGAGATGGATAGATAGATAAATAGATAGCGAGATGGATAGATATAGAGAGATAGATAGATAGATAGATAGATAGATAGATAGAGACACAGAGAGATAGAGAGATAGAGAGATGGATAGATATAGAGAGATAGAGAGATGGATAGATATAGAGATATAGATAGATAGATAGATGGATGGATATAGAGATAGATCGATAGATCTATAGTAGCAATAGCTGTTTGAGACCCAAATTAATATATTTAACAAATATGTCAAAGATGACAGAAAAGTAAAATATAAAAAAAGAAACAGATTTGTGTATCATTCAGAAATTTGTGTTTTCTTCTTTCCTGCCACATTAATCATGTCAAGACCCCTCAGATTCATCTGGGGACCCTTTGGAAGGGCCTGACTGGACTACACTACCTAACTGTATCTAAAATCGATGAACTCCACCTCTACCAGCTACAATAGTAAAATGCTATTGGTGCATCAGTGTCAACATCTAATCATCAATTTTTCTGCAGAATGAGTACTCTCATTTTTACTACTTTTGGTAAATTTAGCTGATAATACTTGTGTACTTTTGTTCGAGAAGGATTTTACATGCAGGACTTTTACTCGCAATAGAGAATTTTTTCATTTTTATATTGGTACTTTTACTTCAGTAAAAAATCTGAATACTTCTTCCACCACAGGTCTGTTTGAATGCTGTGACGAAATAAATCACGGATGATACTTCCTCTGCTTTGTTTTTTCCCCTGACAGTAGTAGCTAGGTGATAATGTATTGCCAGCTGCTCTCTGGCATAAATTCATTCCACAAAGACGTGGCATATGCTTAGAGGATCAAATGTCTTTATCCTGGTAAAAGTTGTGTTGTTTTCTAAATTGAAAGAGCATAAGGTCCCACTTTCACGCGACAATATAAACTCCTCACCTCAATAATTGTATCGGCTTATAAGAAGCTTACTGTAATTACAATATTGTCTTCTTAGAGCAGCAGCCTAAAACACGAAATACAAATCAACCATTTCTAAATTAAATGGAAACTCGTTCAAAGAGAAGCCATGGACCGAGGGATTAACATACAAGTCCGGCACATTTAATATTCACAGCACAATCACACAATTAATCTGACAATGTCCTGTGTGTCTAATACCTGAACTGACTGGCCCTCCACCATTATCACTGGTGCGTACAGGGGGGTGGGACAAGCAGGGACTGGGAGCTGTTTACAAGTTTACAACTTGGGATCCAAATGTACGATATGCACTACAAATTAAGAAAACACATGCAAATAGACAACACAAGCAGATGAAGAAACAACGTTACCAATTTGAGCCTCTGGCAATGCTTTTTCTTAATACTGTGCATGTGTCCTCAAATGGATGTTTTTATGTGTCTTCATTTGCTTGTGTTGTCTATTTGATTGTGTTTTCCTAATTTGCAGTGCGTTGAGCTCTCAGGGCCACCGTACAATTGCAACCCATCATACAAAGTCGAATATCTGTACTTTAACCAAAAACTATATTCACTTTTGAAAGTTTGATTCTTTGAAAAAAGAATAAATAGGACAAAGCCCAGTTCAAGTCAAAGTTTTAATCAGATGCCACTGTATTACATGAGAAAGTTATGATAACAATATTTTAATCCTCTGTCTTAAAGATCGCAAGCTACACAGAAGACTTACGCTGTAGGGCTACAGCTAACAATTATTTTCACTATCAATTAATCTACCTATTATTTTTTCAATTAATCAATTACTTGTTCGGTCTATTTAATGTCATTAAATGTTCATTTAATGTTTAATGTCACAATGTTAATGTCAAGGTTACATTTTCAAATGTCTTGTTTCATCCGACCAACAGTCCAAAATCCAAAGATACTCAGTTGACAAAAAAAAAACCAAGGAAATATTCACTCGAGAGGATGGAACGGTTTAGTTTTTGCCATTTTTGCTTCAAAATATCAAATTTGGGGCTTTGTGTTACAAGGTGATCTCCCAAGAAAGTGTACATGCATGTCAATTGCCAGATGAGGCCACGTTAAAACTATCCAGGATAACCTCTGCTCTGTCAAGTCGAGTTTTTTCAGAATTGCAAATGTTGATCTGAACATACCTGAAAAATATGTTTCTCCCACATATAAAACCTGAACATTTTTATGATTAATAATTGCCTTCCCTTCTATGTGACATCCATAAAGTATCAGCACTGAAGGCAACCATACACACCCTACAAATGATGTACAGGAGGAATATCACTAAGTATATTTACTGAAGTACTGTAGTATGTCAAACATGTACTTGAGTATTTCCATTAAATGATACTTTATACTCCACTACATTTTGAGTTACTTTGCAGATTCAGATTAATAATACAAAATAAAATCGACAAAGAGATTACAATGTATTATTATGAATAAAGATGATACTTTACTGGTCCCTTGGTGAAATTCACAAACTACCCAGCAGTAGGCTATATAAAGTACAAAAATAAGCTCCACCTTTACCAGCTGCAACACTAAAGTAATGTGCACATTAATGCATCATTATTATAACCTAGTAATATAACAGCCTATACATTATACTGAAATGGGCCATTCTGCATAATGAGTAGCCTACTTTTACTCTTGGTATAGTATGTTTTGATGTTATACGCTCGGACTTTTACTTGCAACAGAGTATTTCTACTCTGTAGTATTGCTACTTTTGCTTAAATCAGGGGTCAGCAACCTTTACTATCAAAAGAGACATTTTAGGCAAAAGAATTTAATAATAATCTGTCTGGAGCCGCAACAGATTTGAGCATTGTGATGAAGGTAACACAGTTCATAGTCTAAATATATAGTATATAAGTCTAATGCAGTGAGGGCCAAAGTGCAAATGTTCTACGAAGTATTAGGGCCACATTGAGGGAAAAAAATCTGAGATTTCGAGAATAAAGTCATAACTTTATGAGAAAAAAAGTCGGAATATTACGAGAGTAAAGTCATAACTTTACGAGAAAAAAAGCCGTAATATTACGAAAATAAAGTTATAACTTTACCAGAAAAAAAGTCGTAATATTACGAGAAAAAAGAAAACACGTAAGATTACTACTTTATAATATTATGACTTTATTCTCATAATATTACAACTTCTTTCTCTTAAACTTCTGACTTTATTCTCATAATATTATGACTTTATTCTCAAAATCTCAGATTTTTTTTTTCCTCAATGTGGCCTTAATACTCCTACAATAGATCTTCAACAATGACAAATACAAATGAAAATATAAACAAAAAACAGTTATTAATTTCCACTAATTTTATTAAAAATCCACAGGGAGCCACTGGAGAAGGGCTAAAGAGCTGCAAGTTGCTGACCCCTGGCTTAAGTAAAAGATTTGAGTACTTTTGTCCACTACTGAAAACACTTTAAGAAGAAAACTATATAAACAGACCTTCTACCATAAACTGCTCTTTTGGTGCAGCAGCCTACTACATGAATATGAGACGTTCACGATCACTTAAAAAAAATCAGTATAACGCGCACACGCTTTAAAGTATGGCCTGTCGCCCATTTTAACAACGCTAAGTTTACTGAAAGCGGATAAAACATAATATTATAGCAGCTACATCATAATAACTCAGAGGTTTGTAGTGTTAACAGTAAGATGCTGGTGTGTTTAAAGGGTTAACAGGAGGAGGCGCAGCAGCAGCTCGTCTGGGTGGAGTGAAGTTTAGATATGTTACTACAACAAATTAGCCAAGAGGAGTAGTGCACTATGGCTGAGTGAAAGAAAAAATAGCCTCAAAAGAGAATTAAAGACGTCTTTTAACCAGAAAGTCCTCCAGGTCGCTACAGAGAGACGTTTATATATATATAAACACTGAGGGCTGAGAGATGAGTGATGTGAGTGAAGAGTCGCTGCTGGATTATTTCTACTGCACCGGAGGAGGTAGCTCAGGCAGAGTCAGAAATGCAGATATACTGAGGACATTTAAGCCCTTTATTGGCCACAGTGACTTGCAGTTACGTGGTAAGTAGCGAGTCGTTATCTCATGGATTCAGATGGATGCAAATATTAACCCGAAAACAACGATAGGAGGAAATGCGGTGCAGTCGCATCAGTTACTGCTCGGTACAGTGAGATGGCACAAAAATATCAATTCATCCCACTTTTCTCATTTTGGACTAGTACTATTCATTTATTTAAACTGCTGCATTCATCAGTCTGCTCTAACAAACTGGTTTTATGTCCTTTCATTGTTCCTAGTCTGTTGTAAAAGCAGACATCTGGTTTGCATTAAAAGCCCCTCCAAACATCTACAGTTCCAGCAGGAATTGTGTCATTTCCTCCCTGAAAGGCCAGTTGTTGTAGCTGCCTGGTATAACTGAACACAGGACCCTGAACAGACCCATCAACACTATGTCACCATGCAGCATGTTAGTCACATGAAGACACAGCTGTGGTCCATCAGCAAAATGAGGCACAATTATTAAATGCACTATTTTCCATTGATTGTAGAGATTATAGCTCAGTAATACTGACTTTACTGTGTGCTTCTCTGCTGCTTCTCCACCACCACCCACTTTACTGTACTGATGCTTATGCAACTGTTCTGAATCATTGCTTACACCAA
This sequence comes from Sebastiscus tertius, assembly GCA_916701665.1. Lineage (NCBI taxonomy): Eukaryota > Metazoa > Chordata > Actinopteri > Perciformes > Sebastidae > Sebastiscus > Sebastiscus tertius. The sequence goes on along the minus strand of CAKAOH010025993.1, from coordinate 171 downwards.
AAATTCTCCTTCCTTCTTTTAGACAAATGTCTTTGGGTGTAACATTGTGTGTGTGTGTGTGTGTGTGTGTGTGTGTGTGTGTGTGTGTGTACACTTATAGCTCCAATGCAGTCTAACAGTCCTGTAATAACTCCTGCCATCCCGCTTTAAAGCTACACAATCTTCCTGTTA
>CAKAOH010025992.1:0-12810 GCA_916701665.1 Sebastiscus tertius | reverse complement strand
GGAGCCGTGTTTGGCTCGGTCTGGTTGGCTGTAATTGGTGTCCACTCTTCCAGAAGCCCTGCAGTGATGGCGGACAGGATGACTCTGTCCGCATTTTCCCTGCCATCCGTAATGTGTGTGTGTGTGTGTGTGTGTGTGTGTGTGTGTGTGTTTGAGAAGGAGACAGTGATTCAGTGATTATGAGTTACTGTAGGCCTCCATTGTGTGCGTTTCAGGGTTCTCTGGTGAGCAGTGCAGCAAATCTCTGCATGTTACACTGCATGGTTTCCTCGCACAGATCAGCACCGTTAAACCAGTGTGTCATTCAACAGGTTGCTCAAAGCTTTAAGTCTCCCATGTTGAATTCTTGTCTCTGCACATTTTTATGTTACTTTGTAAGGAACATTGATTTCAACACTTTATCATCCAGGACCATTTCAGCACAGCTCCTAGTGTGTCTTTGCCGATTGTCTCACTGCTTTTATGAGTTTCTGTGGTTCCTTTTATTAATGCTTTCAATTTGAATTTCCAAATTGAATTGAGGAGGCCTTTGAATTACTTTGCTTTGAGTCAGTGTTTCCAGCTCTTTACAGAGTATTGACATGACTGCCTTGGTGTATGTGTGTGTGTGTGTGTTTGAACTGTGGAAGAAGCCTCTGATGTTCTTGGCGAAGCATCCTGAGAATTTGCCGCTGCTCCTTTTTATCTCTCTTTTCTGTTTTTTTTTTTTTTTTCATCCACACATCTTTATGTGACATGTTTTGAAACGGCAATCAGTCCTGGATGTTTATCAGAAGTGTAATCAGAATAAGTGAAGGAAGGGATCTGAAAATTACCAGTTTAAAATAAAGAGGAGTGTTGCTGAGTTTTTTTAGTCACGCTAGCAGCATCATGGCTCTACAGATGGTGATGTCGGTCGGTCCACAGCTTTGATCCAGACTGAAATGACTCAACAACTATGGAATGGATTGTGTTGAAATTTAGTACAGACATTCGTGTTCATACTTTGTTTTATGACTAAACACATGCAAAACTAATGACATTCCCATCCCCCTCAGCTGCACTTTGTGTTTAGTGTTAATTAGCAAAAATAGCCTCGCCTCGGTTCCCTCAACAAAAAGCCAATTTTTCACTTGAATTTTGGATTATAGCAGAAAATAAGCTCTGTGGCAAATATGCAATATTTATGATACTTACACAATTTGTTCAGCAAGATAATCTTCACAAATGAACACCACTGTTATGATTTTTTTGAGCGTAAATGTAATTGCCAGAAGTAAAAAGCTAGTGTTGGGCTATAAACAAATACACCAAGGTCACTCATTTAACCACTTGTAAGCAACCGCCTTTTTTAAGACACATAAAGGCCTCAAAATTCACGAGTGGGATATTTACCGCCGTATTTTATATCGTAGAACAAAATGTTAAAATCTCTTAAGCATGTGTTAACCACAAACCTTATTTAAGGCTTTTAACTAAAAACCCATTGACTTTGAGATGAGGAAACCAGAAGTGCTAACATTTTAGGACTCATTCCTGCAGCACTCTATATGGCAACAATATACCTGCCACACAAACACATCAGCATGTTAGCATTGTTATTCTGAGCATGTTAGCATGCTGGTGTTAGCCTTTAGCTCAAAGCATAGCCTTAAAGAGCCACGAGCATGACTGTAGACTTTGTCTTGTTAAATCAACAATTTTGTCCATGAGGAGGGAAATCTAATAGCTACACTTCCAGAAAATCTTCTGCGGATGATTATTGTAGAGTTGCAACGATTAATTGATTAGTAGTCAACTATTAAATTAACTATTTTGATAATCGATTAATCAGTTTGAGTAATTTTTTTAAAGAAAGAAAAGTTTAAATTCTGATTCCAGCTTTGTAAATGTGAATATTTTCTGGTTTCTTTTCTCCTCTATGAGAGTAAACTGAATATCTTTGAGTTGTGGACAAAACAAGACATTTGAGGACGTCATCTTGGGCTTTGGGAAACACTGATTGATATGTTTCACCATTTTCTGACGTTTTATAGACCAAACAACTAATTGATAAATCGAGAAAATAATCAACAATGAAAATAATTGTTAGTTGCAGCCCTACTTTATTGTTCCCAGAGGATGAATCTTAATGTTTGACTCATTTATACATACTAGCAAGTTTGTGTATCTGTATTTAACCCAACAGCCTGGTTGTTGCAGAGGGAGGGCGGGGGAAGGAAGGGTGACACATTTACACAGTTATTATCTGCCCACTACTATTGAGTACTTGTAATATTGGCCACTGAGTAAATCCCATGGGGGAGGGAGACACACACATACACACTTTTATAATGAGGTTACAACAAGAGGGACTCCATCTACAGCTGTCCCCGGTGAGGAGGTGATGACATCATCACCGGGAATCCCTCCACCAGCTGTCCTCTGACATCACCATGACCAGGAAGTGTGTGTGTGTGATTTTGTGAATCATGTGCCACAGTCGAGCTTCCTCTTCCCTGCTTTCTTTACAACTGTTCTGCTGCCTGTTGGACACATTTATTTGGGGTTGTGTGGAATGACAAAGTTTGAAATTGGATCTGGTAGCTGGCTGGTTCCTGTCAGAGGTGCTACAGATCAGCCAAGTGTCCGGGCTCTGACACCGTCTTAAGTAGTCATTAGTGGTCTTATTTTTTTCTCCGTGCACTGACAGCTTTCTTTGCACTCATTTCAACTTAAATTTGCGGGTGTTGCTGTATAGATTTGTGATGAATAAGCTGTGGTCATCATTACATAGCTGGAATACACACACAGAAACCATCTGGTTTCAGTCCCGCTGATCTTTTTTACCCCGCTGTGGAACTTCTTCTCACTTCTAACTTTGGAACAAAGCAGTACAACTTCTTTCATTTATGCTTTTCTTTTCTCTCCATTATTCAGTTTTTAGCGTATTTCTTGCATAGAGTTATTCCTCCTCAGTTTATCAATCTTTCTTTGCACACCCCGTGTCCTTGTAACACAGCTGTTTGACACATTTTGCAGTTTTAGTTTCACTCTTAGTTCAACATTCTTCCTTTTGTTTGCATAAAGCAATAGTTTGATATTTCGGGGAAATTCGCTTTCTTGCTGAGAGTTGGATGAGAAGATCTTATGTCTGTCTGTTAAATATGAAGCTATAGCCAGGGGACGCTTAGCTTAGCTTAGCATCAAGACTGGAAACAGGGGAAAACAGCTAGCCTGGCTCTGTATGAAAATCCCAAAACCAAAGAGTAAAAACACGTTGAGGTGTTACGGGGGATCAAGTGCTGAACTATTTCTTGGCCAGGTGCAGTAACTTCCTGGAGTCTTGTCGACACTGTGAGGTACACTTCGGTTTTTTAAACAAAATGAGATATAACATGTTTATTAGTGAGCTTTAGAGCGACTGGTAGGCAGATTTTCAAACCTTTTGGGCAGAGCTACTGTATCCAGTCTTAATGCTAAGCTCAGTTAACTAAATGCTGGCTGTAGCTCCATATTGAGCATGCATCAAAAGTATCAATCTCTGCAACAAAACAAATAACTGTTTTTCCAAAAATGTTGAACTATTCCATTTAGGATTGCACCGATTTATCAGCAGAACATTGGTATTGGGCCTATCTGCAAATAAGATGTCATTCGGCGATGGCAGTGGCCGTCTTCATCTACTCCCCGGCGGCGTTCTGCCGCTACAAGTCCACTAGTTAATCGATCACATTTGGCGTCGTTCTCTTGTGTGGATAAAAAATTGAAGAAAAAAAAAATGCTACAATGGATCGCCAAATATACTGTACCTAGGCGGCTCGCCCAAGTAAAATCTACGTGTGAGAAACACCGGTTATGTTTCTAATCATTTTTCCATTTGTAATTTTCGTTTCACAAAACTAATATTTTCGTAGGGCTGTGTAAGTACTGAAACATTCTTCTCATTCAGTAGGTAGCTGTATAGCAGCTGAAAAGGCGTTTGAAGCATTTATATAAAAAATAAAAAAAAATGTTGTGAAAGAAAGTTATGTTAAAAGTTATTTCATATATTTGTATGATTGAATTTGCGCTCATTCAAAGGCAGTGTAATGAAATGCTGAATGACTTTAAAACAGCTGTCATTTTTTGTCTTTGTTTCCCTGGCACAAAAGCAGAACAAACCACAGTAAAAACAAAATAAACATCAACAATAAAAACAGCTGGTATCGACTATCGGCCAAATTGTTATTTTAAACATCGGTATCGGCCCAGAATTTCACAATCGGTGCAACCCTAATTCCCTTTAAGGGAGCAGAATACTGAATATTTCTCTTTAATTGCTTAATTCGTCTCTCACATGAACTCTTGTTGTTGGTCTCTGCCTCTCTCTTTGTCTGGACCGGTGGTTCATGACCCATGACTGAATGTTCCTCTCACACCTCCACCTCCAGCTGTCTGAGGCATGTGTTATTGCAGCGAATAAAACCGGGGACAGGAAGTGACAACACTGAAGGAATGCTATATAACACTCAGCTGGGCCTCCAGGGAATTGGGATAGGGAGGGAACGAGAAAGGAGGGAGTTTAAAGGAGAAGAGGAGGGCAGGTAGGTTTCTACAGTGTGAAACTAAGAAGTGGAGAGGAGTTAGAAGAAGAGGGTTACCAAGAAGTGAAGGAGGGAACTGAGAGCTGAGAAAGGAGACAGCAGAGGAATGTTGGTATTAAAACTCCATTGGACCCCCACGGGGAAAACGAGTGGTTTCGGGCAGAGATGGGAAAGATGGTTAGAGCAAACAAATTGTGGTAACCTTTCCTATAACACGAGAACTGTTAGAAAGCAGTGGAAAGAGGGGAATGAGTAACCCTACTTTGATTTCTTGGGTATCATACAAAAGGAAAGAAAGCAGCAGGGCAGAGATGAAGATAAGTGGATTTATGTACAATTCTTCCTGGGAATTATGGGAGCAGGAAAGACCTGCGCCAGTGGAGTAAAGATATGAATAGTAATGAGAAAAGGAGGAAATACATGTTTACGTAGTTATATTTATCTTCTCTTATAAAAAAAAAGAGACTAGATAATAATATAAAACGATGGTGGTAGGAGAACAGAAAAGCAGCTCTCCACACAGTCATATACAAACACGAGGACTCCCCAGATTTCCTCTTATTTTTCTGCATTTTTAATCCACATTCCTACAGGCTTATGTAAGCAGTGTACTAAAGTGTGTCGGTATTGCTCACAAGTGTGTGTTTGTATGTGTGTAGCTGCTGGCGTGTGTGAGTGTGTGTGCGCTAATTTGCAGTTTAGACCAATTTAGCCTAGTTGTGGAGTCGGCGTCACCGTTCTTGAGTGTCGCCTTTATTTTATCAGCTCAGCTTCATTTACTGGACTAACAGAGAGAGGACTGCTGATTACACACATACACATACACACACACACACACACACACACACACACACACACACACACACACACACACACACACACACACACACACACACACAGACACAGAGTGGTGGTTTTGAGCATCTGCGTCATTTGGTGTTGGTAATTGCTATGAGCTTTGTTATAGAGTTCTAATTTCCCCCCTACTATTACACCTAACCCGTGTGTTCCTTCTGGTTTACAGCCCAGAATTACCAGTTTAACGGTTCATAATGTCTGCCCTCTTAGTCACACATTTTAATACAGTTTCTATTTTTAAAGAAAGCATTTTCTCCATCTCCAATCAATTAGCAAACACAGTGTGACAGTGGCAGATATACAAGATGTATTGATATATAAATATTGTTCCTGGTGGTGTAATGTGCTGCATACAAGTGGTTAAACTAAATTACAATCCATTAGAAAGAGTAGAATTAAGTCCCTGCTGTGTTTGTTTGTCTCTTACACACGGCGCACTTGCAGCTGAATTGGGGATCTGCTGTCGGTGTGGACTTAAAGAGGACTTATTATGCTAATTTTCAGGTGCATACTCGTAAACACTTTATCTTTCTCATACCGGCTGTGCTGCAGCACCTGTTTCCTCCCTCTGTCTGAAACGCTCTGTTTGAGCTGCTGCCAAAAAGCCCAGTCTGTTCTGATTGGTCAGCTGGCCTACTATGTTGTGATTGGTCAACCGAACCAAACTCTTCAGACTCCGCTCTAACTAGCTTTGTTTGAAGGCGTGCCAAACTAGCTGCTAGGAAGGTATTATGCAAATGTGTGACATCATCACGTGACAGAAGAAAAGGCGGGACTTCAATCAAGGCGTTTCGGGCATTTCAGGAGCAGTGTTTCTGTGGGGGAGAGTAACTCCCATTGGTGAGGACTTTGGGCTTTGTAACTTTGCAGACCTTTTACATGCACAAAAAATATATATGACACACTAAAGGAAAGGGAAAAGTATAATAGGTCCTCTTTAAATTGAGAATAGCTCCGCTAGACTTTTTTCCAGTGTAAAATCTTGCTTTGTTGTGAGTTTCCTTGACGGAACCCTTCCAGCTACGGGTCCCCTGGTGTGGAGTTCACAGGACTACACAGAGACACCACTGCTGTCACACAAATCCACTTCCTGCCCGGACAGGTAAGCTCCACGCCACTTATTTTCTAAATGTGACGGCCAGAGTGATGTGTGATATTAATGGTCACCTTGCTCTGTGAAAGGGCCGCCTGCTGTCACTGCTTGATGACAACACGATTCACCTGTGGGAGCTGGTGGCCGGGGCCCCTAGAGAGATCGGAGGGGTGAAGAGAGAAGGCGTGGTCGGTCTACAGGAAGTGGACAGCTATAGCCTCCCAGGAAGACCTGGCATTGAGAGCTGCAGGTACGTTAAAGCCAATTGATACCATTTTAGATCTTCAGAATTTTTTTCTAAAGGTATAATCCCTAAGATTTTCATCACATCGAAGCCAATTTTAATACTATTTATGTCTGGCATTTCTTCTGCTATAGCCGTTAAATGTAGTTGCACTCATTGCAAATTTACCCAATGTGGGACTAATAGAGGATTATCTTATCTTATTAGCTACCTCTGTATAGTAGTTTTTAGTAGTCCCACACTGGGTTCAAATGCATTGCACATGCACAAGGGATTTACAGGAAAAGATGTACTGTATGCACATATCGAAATTTTGAACACATGAACACACACTCTTTAATATTGCGGTCAGTCTGGATTTCACCTGGCAATTTGCTGTGATTGCAAAAAAACAGATGTGACAGGAAATAGCAATGACACGGTTGTAAGCATAAATGACCCTCTATTAATGTCCTTGTACAACCAAGCAGTGTCCCTCTTTCTCTGCTGGTTATATATTTCGTATGGCAGTTAGATGGACAATGATATAAAGAATCAATATTACCAGTATGAGAGGTCAGTCCCACTCCCTGTCTCAAATTGGCTGGTCATTGGAAAACCTTGTCTTTATGCGTTTCTATTAGAGATGCAACAATTAATCGATTAATGTTCAACTATTGAGTTAATTTAAAAAAAAAAAGAAAAAGTCAAAAATTATCTGATTCCAGCTTCTTACATGTAAATATTTTCTGTTTTCTTTACTCCTCTATGACCGTAAACTGAATATCTTTGAGTTGTGGACAAAACAAGACATTTGAGGACGTCATCTTGGGCTTTGGGAACACTGATTGACTTTTTCCACCATTTTCTTTACATTTTATAGACCAAACAACTCATCGATTAATCGAGAAAACAATCGACTGAATACTCGACAATGAAAATAATTGTTAGTTGCAGCCCTAGTTTCTATGTTCAATCAGATTGCACTGCTCGCAAAGAGAACAAGGCGGATGAATTTGTCACCAGAAGTGAAGACGTCATGCCCGCTTCTGTATCAAAATGAATGGCAGCTTCACTCTTGTCATTCTTTCCTCTTCCTTCTTGTCTTATTCTCAGTGCCACTCGGGTGACTGTCCTCCTTTTGCTGAGGTCATGCGACCTGCTCTGCATTGGCACAGAGGGAGGGGGCGTGTACTTCCTGGAGTTGCCCCGCCTATCACTGAAGGACAACCTGACGCTGCCACAGGATCAGGTCACGCAGAGGTGAGACTGTCACGTAAATTACTTCAAAGAAAGCAAATGTCAACGAATAAATAAAAAAATGTCAGACAAAATAAGATCTAGAGCCAAGTAAGGATTGACCATTAACTATATTTTAAGTCTGGTGCTGTTGTTTTTGGACCGACACAGCTGGTGGGTATGTTAATGATAATATGCCAGCTCTTTATATTGCATCTATACATATAATGAATCGTTGTAAAGTGCTTCTCGTGTTGATCCATCATAGTTTCTCCCTTTCTCTGCCTAAACTCTCTTCTTGACTCAGTCCTCACTCTCTCCTCTCCGTCCCTGTCACAGTATGTCTTCCTTCAAACACTAAACACTCCAGTTTCCTCCGCTCACACCTCATGCTGAGCAGGTCGGACACACGCATGCACACAGAAACAAATATCCCTCTTGACCTTAGCATGCAGCAGCAGGCAGGTCGGGGTCATGTGGTTCAGGGACCATGAGAACGGTCCGATCTCCTGAACGCTGTTTTGAAAGTAGAGGAAAGGGAGCAAGAGATGTACTGTTACTTAATATAAGGGCGTCTTAAGTTAAAGTTAGCACAGAACTGAGATGTAGAGGCAGCTGTTTTGGGACATTGTTGCGTCGGGTATGTGCAGTAAATCTTGGATAGGAATTTGAGCAGATGTTTTTTTAGGAATAGGAGTTTTGGGAAAAGGGGTGGATAAAATAAAATACAGTGCAGTACAATAAAATAGCTACAGTATGCAGTAAATGCCAATGACAGCAATGCCTTGACAAATCACTTGCAAAAATGTTGACTCTCAGACTTTTTATAAAAGACTTGAAAGTGTTTTTCTTCATCAGTCTTTTACTGTCAGTGATGGGTCCTACATGAACACACAGTTTTCTGCAACAACAACTGTTTTGTTTCTTTCTAGGGCTGTCAATCGATAAAAAATATTTCTGTCATTGTGGGGCTGTTCAATCAAATCTGAACAATCCACACTCACACAGTCCTGAAGAAACAGATTGACAGAGTTTCATGGCGCTTTCACAAGCCAACATTTAGCCCATTTTAATCAAACTTTGGTGCGGTTGGTTTGGGCGCAGTAATCATACTCTGGTGCCAACCAAAACAACCGGTCCGAGACTGCTTGCGAGAGGTTGGAAAAGACTGACCTGGACTTCTGCAGAAGTCCGATGTTAGAGAACATTCAGAATATGCTAAATAAAGTTCACAGAAATAGTGATCTTTATAAAGTAATTCGAGATAAACTGGAGGAGAAGGGATTCGTGTGCACAGTAGATCAGTGCCGAGTCAAAGTGAAAACACATTGATAGCAATAGGCGTATATCAAAGTCTCCGATTGCCTGCATAGAGTTGGCTGCTCTCGAGACGAAAAAAATTTGCTCCTTTGCACACGCCCCTCAGCAAATATATTTTTTTGATTTGGTTTGCTTTAATTTGTGCACTGTGAAACCAAACCAGACTAAATAGAAAACAAACCAAAAGTACGAATTTCACTCTGATTTGGACTAGCCAAACAGACTAGCGGCCTTAAACTCTTGATAAATTATATCTAGTTATGTTTTTCCCCAAATCATTAACTTTGAATGTTGCTTATTTAGACATGAACATTAAATATAATAAAGACAAACTCAAGCGGCTACTTGGTACACTTAATTTGAGTCAATCAGTGGCCATTTTAAATGGAACGTACTGTAGTAGCTGTGAGAATTGCTGATGCATCAGCATCAACGCTGTTAACTTACATAATGTGGCATAAAGGGAATGGCTCCCAACTCATAATATGCCAAAACGTTGGAAAAAAGCATAAACAAAGAGGAACTGTGTATCACTAAAGGGCTATTATATTACATGGTGTTTCTGTTATTTTTTGTCCAGCCCCTCCTCATTCATGCAGTGTTGTCGTGTGTACTAGTGTGCAGCCATGGATGAGTGTTCAGCAGTGAACCAGAGCAAACCACAGTGCGAGTGGAGCACAGATACACATCTTCAGGACAAACAGAGATGTGTGTCCTCATCATGTTAATAAACACAAAACTGCATTATGGAAAATAATCTGTGTGCAGCAAACGTGCACAAGTGTTTTTTTTGTTTGTTTTGTACATAAAAAAACGTAGTATTTTCCTGTTGCGTCTTTCCTCGCAGCTTTCCTGTGTTGATGCGCTGGCAGCGCATCAACACAGCTACTGTGTTCCTGTCTCATTCTGCTGTGTGACGGTCGGACTGGTCGGCCAAACCCCTCATTAACCAGGCTTGTTTAGGGAAGTGGGCAGAACTGAGGCCTAACGAGGGCCCTGATAAGGCGTGTGTGTGTGTGTGTGTGTGCGCGTGTGTGTGTGCGCGTGTGTGTGTGCGCGTGTGTGTGTGCGCGTGTGTGCGCGTGCGTGTGCGCGTGCGTGTGTGTGTAAAGGAGGGGAGGTTTTAGACAGGGAGGCTTTGTACCGGCTGCCAAAACACGGTGTTCCGGTTGGGGAAGTGTTTCAGCTGAATCTCTAACATACACACACACACTAAAGCACACACTTGAATATACACACACACACACACACACACAGGCGCTCATCACCGGGACTCTGTAGCAGGATGCTGGATTCCCTAAAAATACTTGTGAACGGAGAGACGGAGACAATGGAATGCTTTGTTGGGAATGTTTCTGCCTCTGTGCTTCCGGAGAGGATCTTCCTCAGTAAACGCTACCAACGCAGTCAGAAGTGTGTGTGTGTGTGTGTGTGTGTTTCACACTGGCTCTCCTCTGCGATGGTTCTGCCTCATCCGCAGCAGAGAGCCCAGAAAGCTGCATTGCTGTCTTCTTGTCCTTCCCACTTTGTCTGCTTGTTTCTCTTCATCGACTCTGACGCTCTGCTGTTTTCCCTCTCCTGTCTTCTCCTGTCTTCTCCTCCTCGTTTCCCCGTCCTTCGCTGAGGGAATCCTCTGACATCTCGAGGGTGTGTCCTGCTCTACATTCCTCCGCTGCCTCAGAGGAATGTCTAGCTCACGAACTCCAGCAGCTCAACTCCAGCTTGATGTTGATTTCACTGTTTTGTTGTTGTTGTTGTTGTTGTTGTTGTTGTTGTTGTTGTTGTTGGAAGAGCAGCCTGTGGTAGTAATATAGTTTATACAGATGGTTTGAGCTTGATGTTGATTAGATTATACATAAATTTGAACACTGTTGGAGTTTTGCTTTGGGTTGTTTTGGTGCAAAAGAAAAATGGGGCTTTGGAGTACATGTTCTACTTACCAACTGGATTATCAATAAGCACAGATGTTTTCCTCCACTCCTCCTTGTATCATCTCCCTCTTTCGCATTTTGTGAAGCTGTGTTGCCTGTAAATTTCATCATTATGTCAGGGTAGGGCTGGGCGATATGTTCAAAATCTATCACAATATAGGTAATTTCATATCTCGATAAAGATCACGATATAGCTTTCTGGTAATTCAATAAAGGAATAGTCTATATGAAATAACCACATGGTCAAAGCCTATTTCTGTACTCCTGTATGAATTAAATACTAAAGTGCTTAGAATTTTCTCATTTTAAGAACTTGAGTGCAAAATGAACATAAGTTTTAAGTGAAATTAAAATATATAAGATATATATCGTCATATTGCTCAGCCCTATGCCAGAGCCCCACTGTCCAAAACATACATTTAAGTGTACGAACATTAAACGTACTTAAATAATATACGTAACAAGCTTAATTTAATGTCCACTTACTATCTTTTGTCATCACATCTTTGTTTAAGGAACTTTGGTCACATGCTAACAGGTGGACATAAATGCCTGCCCCTATTTAAGGATGGTCTTTTGATATGAATGTCCTCCTCGATCATTCTCCGATCCAAAGTGTTGCTTTAATAGCGGCTCCACCTTTTAATTTTTCAGTATTTGTTATTTCTTTCCCCGTCAATATGTCAGGCTCCTTCGCAAACATGTACTGTATTTCACCTTGTTCTGACATGTGGACATTTGTAATTTACAGCATGTGGGATAATGGGTAATGTTTTGTTTTCCCAGCCTGCCAGATGATTACAGATGTGGGAAGTCCTTAGGGCCGGTGGAATCTCTTCAGGAACATCCTCAACAGTCAGGGAAGATTCTGATTGGCTACAGCCGGGGCCTGGTTGTCCTCTGGGATCTGAACACCCGTCATGCTGAGCAGCTCTTCCTGGGCAAGCAGGTACCTGATTTTCACAGAGCAAAGTTTAGCGCACATTGGTGTAGAGCTGCACCATACTTGCCAACCTTGAGACCTTTAAGAAATGGGAGGATTTCAAAAGCAAAGCAGGAGGTTTGGGGGTCCTCCCCGAGAAAAATTTGAGTTTCAGAGACTTTGTTTCCTGCATTCTGGTGACTTTAAAAGAGTGAAAATAACAAAATAATTAGCACACTGCAACATCATTTTTATGTTAAACTTTTGATTTTACCTTTAACTCCCTGGAAAGAAAACTGAATAATTCGCCCCTCTGGTGTGAACTTGGCGTGTGAATCTCTGGCATAAACTAATATTCATCAGTTTTTATTTATTTTTGCTCCTGCTTGAGTATTTCTTTCTCTTAGTTCTCTCCATTTCTCTCTTCTTCTCTCACTCACTGAAGATCTTTTCAGACGAAACGCGACAACGGCACCACTGCACTCTGAAACCTGTTATTTCTAAAATGGCCTGCACCGCGTCGCGACGGCTTTTCGCTGCGTAACCAATGTGTTTATGATTAAATTAAGAGCACAGAACTGTTTATCTAGCTCTTATTGTTACTAATTTTGCTCTAGAAGTGCACCAGATTGAAGCATTTAACTTTAAAATGTAGCTAATAAAAAGGAAGGGTGTATATT
>CAKAOH010025989.1:0-23703 GCA_916701665.1 Sebastiscus tertius | reverse complement strand
GACACGCCTCGTTGCCGTGGCGACCGCAGCACCAACATGCCCCCAGACTTTTTCTGTCTTTTTCATGTTCTTCAAACACACACATGAGAGAGGAGGTGAGAAGGAGGGAGGAGGAGGAGGTTGAGGAGGAAGAGGAGGAGGAGGAGGGGAGGGAGGAGAGAAGGAGGGAGAAGAGGAGGAGGAGGAAGAGAGAGAGGAGGAGGAGGAGGGAGGAGAGAGGAGAGAGGAGGAGGAGGAGGAATGTTTAGAGGATGTTTCCTCTCCTCTTGTCTCCTTTTTTCCTGTTATTGTCTCCTCTAGTCTCCTTGTCTCCTCTCCTCCTTGTGTCCTCTCCTTGTCTCCTCTCCTCCTTTTGTCTCCTTTCCTTGTTTCCTCTCCTCTTCTTGTCTCCTCTCCTCCTCGTCTCCTCTCCTTGTTTCCTCTCCTCCTTGTCTCCTCTCATTGTCTCCTCTCCTCCTTCTTTCCTCTCCTCTCAATCTCCTCTTATCTCCTCTTATCTCCTCCTTGTCTCCTCTCCTTGTCTCCTCCTCCTTGTCTCCTCTCCTTGTTTCCTCTCCTCTCCCTCTGTTTCCTTCTCTCTACTAAGTCTTATTTTATTGTTGTCCTGAGAGGAAACAAAGGAAAACCCCGTCCTTGCCTTCACTCTGTCATCATCTTCCTCATCATCATCGTCACTCTTTCCTCAGAGTCACACTTCTTCTGAAGGGTGTGTTCTGATTTCCCATCAGCCCTCTCTTCTCTTTCATCATACAGTAAATAGAGGCTGACCTCTGACCTCCTACTGTAGCTTTATGTCCTATTGTTGCTGATGGAGTGAATTCTGCTGTATATTCTACTACTAGTACACGTTGTAATACGTCTATTAATACTACAACTACTACTGCTGCTACTGCTGTTCATTAATAAGAGTTTAATTTCTAAGATAAATCATAAAAAATGTGACGTAAAGAGGAGGAATTTTATTTTGAGTGTTTAGATGCTTTTATTTTGAAATCGCGGTGAGTTTGTGTGTGTGTGTAATTACAGGTTCTCTCACACACACACAAACTCACCGCGATTTCAAAATGCACACAGCATGATGACACATCACTCGTCACGCAGCATCTCTCATCACTAACGCTGCCTTCAGACAAAAGAGCAAACCGAATTTTCGCCTCGCTTTACTCGAGCGAGTTCATTTGCGCCGGAGAGGAGGAGGAGCTCGTCTCCATAGAAACCAACAACTTTCCTCTCCTCCATCAACCATGGAAGAAATAAACTCTGTTGCTTCTCTGTACATGCTGGTGAAGTCCCAGATTTGTCAGGAAACCAAACGCCGTCGTGTCTGTGTTCATAACGTCACCCGGCGGCGAGCTGTATTCACATACAGCGTCATCACACTGACTGTATCCAGCAGCCACACGTCTCTACTGCGGTATGAACCCGAAGTCGATAAACAGATCAAAATGATGCTGAAATAACTATAGTAAACAGTAAAAAGTCTGAATTCATGCTTTGTCAGGTCTGTTACCATGACGACAAGCAGACAACTTTTAAAATGCTTGTTTTCTGAATGGAGTCTGGATGGATCAGAGCCAGGCTACGCAGCTGCTCCATCAACACTCACCATGACGTCATCTAGAGACGTTGCTGTTAACTATAAAGACGGACATGTTTGTGTATCAGGAGGACAGAACTGTTTTAAAGCGAGTTCGTTGTGTGACGGTTCAGAGAGTCTCTGTCCTCCGTCTGCAGACAACGTCCAAACGCAGCGAGATACAGGAGGACGTGATGACTACGTCTTACTGCATCCAGTCCTCTGTCAGTTGATCATGTTTTCACGTCTTTATCACTTTATCTTTATTTTGATGCTCCTCCTTCTCTACTTCCTGTCTTCACCCTCCTCTACTCTGATTCCTCCTCTCCTTGTCTCCTCTTTCCTCCTTGTCTCCTCTCCTTGTTTCCTCTCCTCTCATTTTCTCCTCTCCTCTCATTGTCTCCTCCCGTCTCCTTGTCTCCTCTCCTCTCCTTGTTTCCTCTCCCTGTCTTCTCTCCTTGTCTCCTTTCCTCTTTGTCCCCTCTCCTTGTCTCCTCTCCTTGTTTCCTCTCCTTGTCTCCTCTCCTTGTTTCCTCTCAGTCTCCTCTCCTCCTTGTCTCCTCTCCTTGTTTCCTCTCAGTCCCCTCTCTTCCTTGTCTCCTCTCCTCTCCTTGTCTCCTCTCCTCTATAACAATAATAATCTTAATTATTTCATTATTATAATAATAATTATTCATTTTATTATTATTTTTTTCCTCCTCAA
Source organism: Sebastiscus tertius (assembly GCA_916701665.1). Classification (NCBI taxonomy): domain Eukaryota; kingdom Metazoa; phylum Chordata; class Actinopteri; order Perciformes; family Sebastidae; genus Sebastiscus; species Sebastiscus tertius. Next base: position 21,424 of record CAKAOH010025989.1, on the reverse strand, counting down.
TTAATCTGCAGATTATTTTCTGGATTAATTGATAATCTCTTTTTTTATATTCAGTTTACTGTTGAGACATTTTAGAAGCTGAAACCTGCAGAAATTATGTTTTAAAAAAATTATTAGAAATTATTTGATTATCAAAATATTTGCTTTATTTTTTTCGATGCAGCTCTAAAAGGATTTGTGTGTGTGTGTGTGTGTGTGTGTGTGTGTGTGTGTGTGTGTGTGTGTGTGTGTGTGTTCTCAGGTGTGTGTATTGTGGGGGACGTCAGTAGTAGATGTGCCCACCAAACTGCATTCAACTTTTTGTCAAAAATACAATAAACCCTCCTCATGGGACAGAGCTCTGTGGGACACACACACACACACCTATGCATACATACAAAGGTATGTGTGTGTGTGCGTGTGGCTGGGGGGTTTGTGTGTGTGTGTTGCCCCAGAGGCAGAGACACAAAGAGGCTCTGAGTCTTTTCACTCAACTGAAACCTGGTCCTCCTCAGCACCACACCCTGCACACACACACACACACACACTAACACCAACACACACACACACACACACACACACACTAACACCAACACACGCACACACACACACACAAACACACTAACACCAACACACACACACACACACACACACACACACACACACAAACAGGATGGAGTCAGTTCTTCTGTTGTTCGTCTGTTCCACATCAATCTGCATCTTCATTTTTCTTCACCATATCTCCCCTTTGTTCCTCCTCTTCCTCTTCCTCCTCCTCTTCCTCCTCCTCCTCCATCCCAGTAGATTTTCATCTTTGTCTCCCAAGGAGTCAAGTTATCTCCTGTTTTTCTTTCTTAATTTCCTCCTCCTCTTTCTTCTCCTCCTTGTTTCCTCTCATCTTTTTCTCTCGTCTCTTCACCAAATCTCAGTTTAGTTTTACTCCTCCTCCTCTTCAATCTAGCTGCAAGTCCCAACATTTACTCCTCCTCGTCCTCCTCCTCTCCTCGTCCTCCTCTTCTCCTCCTCCTCCTCCTCCTCCTCTCTCCTCCTCGTCCTCCTCCTGTTCCTCCTCCTCCTCGTCCTCCTCCTCATCCTCCTCCTGTTCGTCCTCCTCCTCGTCCTCCTCCTCTCCTCCTACTCCTCTCCTCCTCATCCTCCTCTCGTCCTCCTCCTCTCCTCCTCCTTCTCCTCAGCTGGACTCTGTAACTCTAACATGGATTGTCCATTCAAGTACAGATCAGACCTGAAACACACTTCAGACAGACAGTCACCCTAAAGCAGGGTATTCTGGGTAATGTAGTGTACATCTGTAGATTGGTGGTAAAAGCATGTATTGTCCCTTTTTAAAACGGCTGAGCTGTTTATTCCTTTGACATTTCAAAATAAAAGCTGCTTCTTAGCTTTTCTTGTGAAACTAACGTCCTCATCGGGGGGGGGGGGGCTCAGTCCCTACAGAGCGCCCCCGCCAATTCCTGCTTCCTCTCTAGACAGGAAGTGAAGGATACGGCGGTGTTGTTTCAGCATCTCTGTGGCAGCGATAAGCACTGCTGTGCGTGTGTATGTATGTGTGTGCGTGCGTGCGGCTAAAGTTTTCCTAAAGAAACTCAGCCAACACCATTTAGTCAGAGCATCATGAGAGGAGACAAGGAAGGAAAGGAGACGAGGAAAGGGGAGAGGGGATATGGAGGAGAGGAAGGAGACAGGGAAAGGAGAGGAGGGGAAGGAATGGAGACAAGGGACGGAGAGTAGGTAGGGAGGAAAGGAGACAAGGGAAGGAGAGGTGGAGAAAGGAAAGGAGATGAGGAATGGAAAGTAGGGAGGAAGGAAAGGAGAGAGAGAGAGAGGAAGGAAGGAAAGGAGACAGGGGGATGAGAGTAGGGAGTAAGGGAAGGAAACAGGGGAAGGAGAGATGGAGGAAGGAAAGGAGACATGGGATGGAGAGTAGGGAGGAAGTAGGAAAGGAGATAAAGGAGGGACAGAGTGGGGAAGTAAAGGAGATAAGAGGACAGACGGAGGAAGGGAAGGAGGGAGTGACGAAAGGAGACATTTGAAGGAAAAAGAAAAGGAGACAAGGTGAGGAGAGCAGGAGGAAAGGCGATAATGTGAGGAGTGAGGGAGGAAAGGTGACATGGTGAGGAGAGAGGGAGGAAAGGAGACAAGGTGAAGAGAGAGGAAATGAAGTTTTGATGTTGAGTTAAACTGGTTTAAACTGGAAAAAGTTGGTCTCCACGGCAACAGCTGTTTAAATTGCTAACACACACACACACACACACACACACACACACACACACAGCTGTCCGATGTGAGGTGGGAGGGTCGCTGGCAGCGAGGGCTGTGATTGGCCGAATGTGTGGCCTTGTACTTTAGCCTGTATCAGAGAGAGGAAAGGAGTGATGGCGAGGAGGGACGGGGAGGAAGGAGAGAACGATGAAAGGAAAAGGAGGAGGAGGAGATGTAAGAAGGAGGGATAAAGGAGGTGTAAAGATTTTTTTAAAAAAAGAGATGAAGAAGAAGTTGAGGTGGAAAGAGAGGAAGATGGAGAGAGGGAGCATCTTTGGTGAAGCCTCAGCTGAACCGCATCATCTAATTACAAGTGTGTGTGTGTGTGTGTGTGTGTGTGTGTGTGTGTGTGTGTGTGTGTGTGTGTGTGTGTGTGTGTGTGTGTGTGTGTGTGTGTGTGTGTGTGTGTGTGTCCACATGAAGGCTGTATTCTTCTGACACACAAAGACGCCATTATGGTGAATCGAGGGCGAGTTTCTGTCTCCATCTCTTCTACATTTTTATTATTGTCAACAAATCCCATAAAAAGACACAAATGAAGGAACGACTGTGTTTATTATTATTATTATTTTTATAGACGCCTTCTCCGTTGGTAACCATGGTGACGTGTTTAGTGGAGGCAGAATAACTCTCTGAACACGTTAGCTAACGCTGGCTAGCAACTATTGTTGGCTTGTTTCTTTAACAACGGCTGAAGAGACTCCTAGTTTGTCTCAACATGTGCCGTCTCTCTCTCTCCAGGATCACCAGAGGTAGTTGAGAACGTTAACATGAACCAACGGGACCAGATTAGACCGCTACGCCGCTGGAGACTACTGCAGGAGGAGGAGACGGCTGGAGAACGCTAGTTAGCATTAGCTAGCTGGCTAACGCCTGCTCTCCTCCCAGTGAAGTCGTCTCCTAGCAGCGAGGAGTGAGGCGGAGGGACCGTGACCCGGCGCCGTCCTCTGTTGGACTCATTTCCTGTAGCGTGGAGCCGTCCGGCCAGCGGGCCGGTGGCCAACGGCAGCGCTGTAAAGATAAACTGAGGGCGTATGAATCTGTGGATGTCTCTAGTTAACTATCCTTCAGGAAAGTCAGTCACAAAGAGAGTCGGACGATATCGGAGAAGCATTTCAGAGACGGAGAGAAAGGGTTGCTGATAGTTTAGCCTTCTGCTAACAGCAGCCAACGGCTCACGGCTGCGGTGAATATCTGACAAATCACGACGTTTAAAGACATCTCATTGGACATTTTCACTATTTTCTGACATTTTATAGACCAAACGATTAATCCAAACGTCTCATTTTGTCTGATATTCAGTTTAATATAATATCAAACAGAGCAAAGCAGCAAATCTCCATATTTGAGAGGCTGAAAACACTTTCTGCCATTAAAAATGACTTTTAATCGACTCAAAATAGTTGATTATTTTAGTGTTGACTAATCGTTGCAGCTCTAATAGAGTTCTTTATTAATCCTGGCAAGAAAAGCTATAAATTAATTAGGGCTGTCAAAGTTAACACGTTCACGCAAAATCGTTTTAACGCCACTCATTTCTTTAACGCGTTAACGCAACTTGCGGTTGTATCAGCTCAGTTTTAAAGCTAGAGTGAAGATACTGGTATCATATGAACTAGAAAACCTGATGAATCCATCGGTACCAACAAAGGTACGTGTGTGAATAACAGTGATTCTCTGTTATTTATTGACACAAAAACAATCTGTTAATGTGTGTTTATATTGTCATCATTGATTAAAGTCGCTACACACTTTTTTTGGCAGTAAAGTTTGGTGTGTTAGTGTGTGTTAGTGTGTGTTAGTGTGTGTTAATGTGTGTGTGTGTTGCCTTGAGGCAGCGTGCTCATACACGCCAGAGCCGGTTTGAGCTTTGCAGAGTCGTCCTGTATTTCAGGTGATGAAAGAGCTGTGAGGGTTTACTTTGCATACATAGAGCGATGGAGAGAAGAGGAGGAGGAGGAGGAGGAGGAGGAAGAGGAGTCACACCCAGCTTCTATTGTTGTTGTAATCCAGCAGGAGGAGGTTGTTTTTCACTCACTGTTCAATTATCTCCAGCATCGTTCTCTGCTGTCTCTACAGTTCCTCTGATAGCGATACACCAGAGCCGGGACGATTCACCATCTCCCCATTAGATACTATCACAATATTTGGGTGGCGGTTCCATATGTATTGTGATTTTTAAGTATTGCAATTATGATTTATTGCTTTTTATCTTTGTGTTTTTTAACACTAGACCATGGGGGAAAAAGTTGAATCATACCCTTCTAGGGAGTTTTAGAAAGGATGGAGAGAGAGAAGGAAGGAGGGAAAAGGAAGGAAAACAAAAGGATGAAACTAAGGAAGGGAGGAAGGAAGCTGATAACACTTACATACTTTAAGTACATTTAGCTGATTATTACATACTTTTACTTTAACTATTTTAACTACACTTAGCTAATTGTTACATACTCTTACTTTAAATACTTCAAGTACATTTTGCTAATAATACTTACATACTTTCACTTTGAGTACATTTAGCTGATTATTACATTCTTTTACTTTGAGTACTTGAAGTACATTTAGCTGATAATACTGACATACTTTTACTTGAAGTTCATTTAGCTGGTTACATGCTTTTACTTCAGTAATGTTTTGAATGCAGTGGAGTATTTTCACGGTGTGGTATTAGTACTTTTACTGCAGTAAAGGACCGGAGTTCTTCCTCTGCAGTAGAGTTCCAGTAGATTAACAGGAGAAGCAGAGGAGCTCTCTGTTATGGACGTGGCCAGCTGTGTGTGGTTATAGAGTATCAGAGCTGTGCAGACGATGAAGGTGTCACTTGTTGAGCAGAGAGACAACTGATAGGAGGAGGAGGAGGAAGACTAGGTGGAGAGGAGGAAGACTAGGCAGAGAGGAGGAAGACTAGGCAGAGAGGAGGAGGAGGAATATCAAAAGTCATAACTTTTCTATTGTGACAACTGTGTGTGTGTGTGTGTGTGTGTGTGTGTGTGTGTGTGTGTGTGTGTGTGTGTGTGTGTGTGTGTGTGTGTGTGTGTGTGTGTGTGTGTGTTCGTTCAGGTTAAAGCATCTGGTGACAACGAATAATGAAGCTTTAGTGAGTCAGAAACAGAGGACGGATACACACACACACACAGCGTAGCACGGCTAGCTTAGCATCTGTTAGCGTGGCCTGAATGAATAGAAGTCTCACAGAGGAGAGAGAGCAGAGGTCGTCGGCTGTCTCCGACACCTGTTCAAGTGTGTGTGTGTGAGACAGCTGCTCAGCACGTTGACAGCGACCCCCCCGCTCTGACTTATTGCCCCCCCCAACACCACTGTGTCTGTAATTACAGAAGAAAGCTGGAGGAGGAGGAGGATGGAGAGAGTAATGGCCTCATAGAAAGGAGGAACACGCTGCTCATGTAAAGTCAGCTGATGTGAATTTCTGCAGCCTTTTCATTTCCTCGTCTTTCCCACGTCAATATGAGGAAGTAGTAGTGCTGCGTCATGACGGGCACACAGTCCTCCGCATCACAAATAATGACTTTCAAATCACTTCGCCAGCTCGATAGACCCTTTAAGAGTCAACGTCATGATGAGGCCAACGCTAGCAGTGGGCTCAAGCTGCACATGTAAAATGTCATCTTGCTGTGTTGTTGGCTGAATCCAGATATCACAGACATTACCGCTCACTCCTCGCCGCTAGGAGACTACCTCACCGGGAGGAGAGAAGGCGTTAGCTAGCTAGCTTATCAGTCTCCGGACAAGCTAGCGTTAGCCAGCCGTCTCCTCCTGCAGTAGTCTCCGCTGGTCGGACGGCGGGCTACTTAGCTAACTTAGTTTGATAATTCCGTCATGCTGTTTGCCATGTTATGATGGGAGCATATTGTTTGATGCTAAATGCAGTACCTGTGAGGGTTTCTGGATCAATATCTGTCATTGTTTTGTGTTGTTCATTGATTTACAATAATAAATATATACATAATTTACATAAAGCAGCATATTTGTCCACTCCCATGTTGATGAGAGGATTAAATACTGGACTAATCTCCTTTAAGGTTCATTTAGAACAGACAAAAACAAAATTGTGATTAATCGATTTCAATACTTTCATTAATTATTATGGTTTATTAACTTGCATAACCTTGTAGCTTAGCTTGTGCAGATTTCAGGGATGTGAAGCATTCGAAGATATTCCAAGAAATGACGTCACAATAAGCAAAAATACCAATGTAGGCTTCGGGGGAATATTTCTGTTGCAGAGTTGAAAGGGTTAAAATCATGTCAAAGCACAACCTGGATAAATTCATGTTTCACTTCCCAAAGTGTGATCTCCACTTGAATTTAAAGTTGTTGTGTGTCATAAGGACACACTTCATGGCCTCATAAGGACGCTTTAAGGCCATCTTGGGGCTCGTTCGGGTGTTATAATGCATCTTTAACCATCACAGAGTCATGCGTGGCGTTTAGAGTCTTAAAGGAGACTCCTTGTGCGGGACCGATCGCATGTTTTCAGTTGATACCAAGAAGATGTGAGAAACTTTTCTTCGATGTCACTCAACACATGATCAGACTTGAACTAAGAGTTAACCAATAACTGCATGTAGTGACTCATCTGAGTGTGTGAACAGTTGATAAGGATGCTCACGAGCAATAAAAGAGCAGAGAGCGAGAGAAGGAGAGGAGGGGGAGGAAAAGGGGAGGTACGGCGGCGATGTCCTTGAGGCAGACGTCGTCGGGCACTTTGCCAGCAGCCCTCGACAGCCAATCAGCTGCCAGGTTACATGGAGGGTGGCGGGCAGCCGGCCAATCAGGGCAGGGTTTAGTGAGCGTGTGTAGGATCATCAGCAGCGAAGGAGAAGAAGAAGTGGCTCGTCTGGTCTGACAGGATTCTCTCGTTCATTTCTTTCTTTATGTTTTCCTTCTTCTTCTCTCACTTCCTTTTTTGTTACAGTCAGTGAACTCTCTCTCTCTCTCTCTCTCTCTCTCTCTCTCTCTCTCTCTCTCTCTCTCTCTCTCTCTCTCTCTCTCTCTCTCTCCTCCATTCTCTTGAACCTCGCTCGGCCGTGTCATGCCATGCTGTGTCAGTGTGGATTGTCTAACTCCTCCATGATACGCCCTGTTTCCTGTAAAAAGAGTCTATAGGTGTGTATGGAAGCCCATAGGAAACTTTATTAAAATGATAATGTAAATCCACAATGGCATTAGAATTTTACGGATAACAAGTAATTACTTTAAAAAAGATATACATACCACCTCAAACTAGGGAATAAATACAAATAATTAAAATAACAATAGTACATAATCGTTCAAAACTAAACTAAAAGTTTCAATCTAACTACAGCTCAGGAATAACGTCAGCTTCCTGGAAACCTCTGTGGCATTTTGTGGCAAAACTTCGGGACATCATAACTAACCACCTTATTGATTTACATTCATAACTAGCCACCTTATTGATTTACATTCATAACTAGCCACCTTATTGATTTACATTCACAACTAACCACCTTATTGATTTACATTCATAACTAACCACCTTATTGATTTACGTTCATAACCAACCGCCTTATTGATTTACGTTCATAACTAGCCGCCTTATTGATTTACGTTCATAACTAGCCGCCTTATTGATTTACATTCATAACTAGCCACCTTATTGATTTACGTTCACAACTAACCACCTTATTGATTTACATTCATAACTAGCCGCCTTATTGATTTACGTTCATAACTAGCCACCTTATTGATTTACGTTCATAACTAGCCACCCTATTGATTTACGTTCATAACTAGCCACCCTATTGATTCATAACTAGCCACTTTATTGATTTACGTTCATAACTAGCCACCCTATTGATTCATAACTAGCCACTTTATTGATTTACATTCATAACTAGCCACCCTATTGATTCATAACTAGCCACTTTATTGATTCATAACTAGCCACCCTATTGATTCATAACTGGCCACCTTATTGATTTACGTTCATAACTAGCCACCCTATTGATTTACGTTCATAACTAGCCACCCTATTGATTCATAACTAGCCACCCTATTGATTCATAACTAGCCACCTTATTGATTTACGTTCATAACTAGCCACCCTATTGATTCATAACTAGCCACCCTATTGATTCATAACTAGCCACCTTATTGATTTACGTTCATAATTACGCCACGTGCACATGCAACTGAGTGAAAAAGTAAAGAAGCAAAGAGATGAAACTCTGGTGTTTTTTATCAACAGCCGCTGCCGCCATTTTGGACTGAAAACGCTTACTATATTTATAATATTTTGTTGTTCAACACAGGTCATTTTGGTAGAATATGACAATAGAATATAAGTAATTTAGTTTTACTTTTGTACGACACTTTGCAGGCGGACGTTTTACTGGCGTCCGGTAGTCGCTTTCAGTCCAAAATGGTGGAAGCGTAGTTCTGCTGCTGAACGATGATGTTGCAATGGAACGAACAATTGACTTTCACTTCTTGCCACTGGATTTAACATTATAGACATGACCACGGACTATTAGTGGAACAATTTAGCCAAAGATGTACCATACACGGTCCAGACATAAACTCTGTTTTCATCATAAATTCCTAACTTTTTTCTCACCCTAAATCTCTTGTCATCTTCTCTAAATGATGTTCTTCTCTCCTCTAAAATGAGTCCTCCTTTCTCCTTCTGAAGTCTTTTATTTTGTCGTATTTCCTCTCCTCTCTCTTATCGCCTCTCCTCCAGGCTCTCTACACTTGTCCATGCCTGTCAACCAAAAGCAGGGCAGCATTCTTCAACACACACACACACACACACACACACACACACACACACACACACACATTCCTCATCCTGCTCGGCGGGTTATTTTTACCCTCAGTGTGTCTTACAGGCCCTCTGATGTGCTGCTGGCCTGCTCTCACAGTTGGAAGCATCTTTTCATCCACAAACACACAAACTGCTCTCCGGTTTATTTTTCTGCATCGTCATTCCTCCTGTTGGTTCCCAGTCAGCCCAGTTACAGTGTAACAGACACTAACCAGCACACACCGACACCACGGCTGCTTAATGTTTCATAAACCCAGCAGACGTTTGGAAGAAGTTGGAGGCTGCACAAGTACTGAAGTCTTTATTATCCAATCAATAAGCTTTAATGGTCATCTTTGATTATTTGATGCTTTGGAGCGTGCAGCTTTCACATTTTTACATTTTCAGATTAGAAGAGTTTTTGTCCTAAAAATGGAAAATGATCACGTTCTGCTTCTGCATCTGCTTTGTCTCATAAACAAGTCGTAACTAAGTTATTCAACTTTGGTGTTCAGTTAATGTAGACAACGAGGCGTCCAGCCTTCATCTGGAGGTCCAAATGAACGAGGTGATGATCATGAAAAGGCTTGTCTTTCTTTAGTTGAAAGTAACTTCCTAAAAAGTTATTACTTTATCCAATGTTCAGATTTCTGTTCTGAAAATGTATGAAAATTAGCACAAATTTTATAAGACAATGCTTTATTTGCATATTTAAACATACCATTTCAGAAAACTTGTAATACAAAAAATAACTGTCTTAATGTCAGTAATCAACTGGGGAAGTTTCATGCTGATATCTATCAGTTTATTTTTTTACCCTGTTTACCTGTAGTGTCTCCCATTAATGTAGAAAAAGTTATTTTTGAGCAGAGTTTGTCCAGAAAAACATCCAATAATAATACGATGCATTCTATATTCACTTTGGTGCAACTGTTCTACTGTTTTTGGTTGATATTTCAACATAAATCCTCTGCACCGCTTCACATCGAGGCAGTGACTTGGTGTGTTTTGATGCTAAAAAGCAGATTTAAAACATGTTAGTTGTGAAAACGTGGCTTTAAAGCTGAGCTCCTGTGTCTGTGTGTCTCCTGTGTGTGTTGACGTGAACCCTGTCAGGACATTAGCAGCTCTTTCTATCAGCTTTAATCTGCATCTGGAGCCGTTTAGCGCCGCAAAGCTAGAAACAATGCAGCAGCAGCAGGCGTCTGTTAGCAGAACACGGCTAAAGTGAGTTAGCGCGGCTAGTTCATTAGCTGCTGGCTTAGCGGGAGCTTTGTGTGGTGGAGGGGAGAACATGGTGATAAACCTCGGGTTAGGTGGGAGCTGTGGCACCTCCCTGTGTATCAGCTTACACCTCCTCTGTCTCCAACATCATTCGGCCCGTTAACGGCGAACACGGCAGCTACACGGGAGTTTAAATCATCCTGGCTGGTAGCACGTGATTAAAGATGTAAAATGTGGCTGCAGACATCACCTCTTCATCTCTCTCCTCTTCTCTCCGTCCATCCTCAGTTGCCTCCTAATTAGTCTTACCAACCCTCTAAGCTCTTAATCTCTCTCCCTGCCTCCTTCCCCCTCTCTCTCCTCCCTCCTCATCCACCCATCATCCCTCCTCATCCATCCTTCCATAAATACTTCCTCTCTACATCCACAAGCTTTGCAGCCTGTTGCATCCTCTCATCCATCCATCTGTAATCATTTCTTTTCTTTCTCCATCCCTCCTCTTACCTCAGTTTGTTCTGTCTGACAGCAGCAGATTATCATCATCTCTCCTCCTCCTCCTCCTCTTCTTCCTCCTCCTCCTCCTCCTCCTCCTCCTGGGTGGCGTTCATCCCGTCTACATCAGGCGCTCCACGCCGTCTTTAGCTCAGCTAAGCTGCTGTTTACACTGAGCATCACCTTTCTTCTTCTTCAGTTGTTGTTTTAACAACAGGTACCTCACAGACCTTTACCAGAGTAACACACTTTAGATGTGTTATGTCTTTTAGTACATATGCTAGGGTCTGTTTTTAACTACATGTTACTACACAAGACACTAGTTGATGAAGACGTCATCAAAAACTCTGAATTATAGTGGGGATGCACCGATACCGGATCAGATATCAGTCACAATGGAGCCGATCTATTACATGGAATTCTGTGTTTATATAGTATACACATTATAGACTGGAATGATCATTTCTGTTTAAGTTTTGACCAGTTTGTTGCTGCATTAAAATGTTGCTCTGTATAGCAGGCCGTTGCTATGTATAACAGACCGTTGCTATGTATAGCAGACCGTCGCTATGTATAGCAGACCGTCGCTATGTATAGCAGACCGTCGCTATGTATAGCAGACCGTCGCTATGTATAGCAGACCGTCGCTATGTATAGCAGACCGTCGCTATGTATAGCAGACCGTCGCTATGTATAACAGACCGTTGCTATGTATAGCAGACGGTCGCTATGTATAACAGATCGTTGCTATGTGTAGCAGACCGTTGCTATGTGTAGCAGACCGTTGCTATGTATAACAGACGGTCGCTATGTATAGCAGATCGTCGCTATGTATAGCAGATCATCGCTATGTATAGCAGACCGTTGCTATGGTTGCAGTTCTGGTGTCGGACTCTGGTGGGCCTTTCTTCTGTCAAATTGTTATTGGTTTCTTCAGTTAGTAGCCGTGTAATAAGCGGGATAATGTTCAGCTAGCGGCTCATTGTTGTGTACATTAACCCTTTAGTGTTTGGTGTCTTGAAAGTAATCTGGGTACAATGCACGGCCAAGTATTGCTGGTACTTGTTCCATCACTGCAGATTGTAAGCGTGTAGTAATATATGTGTGTATATGTGTGTGTGTGTGTGTGTGCGCTCGCCTTCGCATCGTACAGTATACTGTGTGTGTGTGTGTGTGTGTGTGTGTGTGTTCATTGTGTGTGTTTTGTTGTGTGTGTGTGTTACTGACTGTCTCTCTGTGCTCTCCCCTCCTGCAGTGTGAGCAGTGGTCGCAGACACACACACAACAACAACAACAACAACAACAACAAACCCCGCCCCCCTCCCGCATCGACACGAGCGAGCGAGCGTTGCTTTACGAAAAAGGACGGGTAAATATGCTCCTCCCTCCTTTCATCCATCCATCCTGCCGCTGTCGAACACAACAAACACACCTCACCATCGCTCTGCCTGCCGAGCTGCTTCACATCCATCTGTCCTTCTCCTCTCTCATCCCTCGCTTCCCGATACATCGCGACACGCCATCCCCTCTTTCGTTTCCCTCCTCATTCTTCTCCATCGTTCAGCAGCATGGCCGTCATCCTTCCATCATGACCCCCATTTCATTCTTGAGCCTCCGACTTCCATCCGCCAGTGGTGGAACGTAACTAAGTACATTTACTCAAGTACTGTATTCAAGTTAAGGTACTTTACCTTTTGTTTTATTTTTCTCATGCTACTTTCAACTTTTACTCCATTTATCTGACCTTTAGTTACGTTACAAATTAAAGGGATAGCTCAGGTGTTTCTCAGTGTGGTTGTATGAGGTACTTCTCCATAGTCGCTGTATAACTACAGTAGATGGAGTTTAGAGTACCTCGGGAGCAAAGCAATGTACTGCTTTGGACGGGGGCGGCAGTAAAACAGATTTTAGACACCTAAAGAAATCAGTGTTTAGGAGTCTAAGATGCGTTTTGCTGAAAGTTAGTACATGAACTCAATACTTAAAGTGGCAATCCTTAAAGGGATAGTTTGGGTGTTTTGAAAGCCACCAGACTCCATTGACTAAAACAGTAATTTTTAAAAATGTCACCATCGATGGAGCGGTAGTCCAGCAACTCCTGTGTTCTGAGAGGTAAAATGACTGTTTTTGTCAATGGAGTCTGGTGGCTTTGAAGAGAGCATAGATAACGGCCTCAGTTGCCTGTCAGAAAGGGCTGTCTGATGGCGAGGTAAAGCGGTGAAAATATTCTAAATACAGCGCACACTGATTTCTTTAGGTGTCTAAAATGCGTGTTGTTGCTGCTGCATCACCTGCCGCTTCCTCGCTGCCTCCTTGTCATGTGATCACTTTGATCAGCTGATTTAAACACCGCAGACACCTCGTTCATTTGCTTTCTGTCTGTTCGTGTGCCTCCCATCTACTTCTTGTATTTAGCTGCTTACTGCTTCTGTTGGCTCATTTAGTCTTGATCCTGAGTGTTTGCAGCAGCGTAGTGTTCACTCACAGGTTGTTTTATTGCATTCATTTTAATGCAGTTTGCATGTGTAGCTGCGGGGCTGAACAGCAGGACTGATTGTGGCCGTTGAGGAGATCTGAATTTGTACATTCACACCATCTTTTAATGTTGGAGTTTTATTGAACGGTCACCAGATCTGGTTGTAAATCCTGTGTTTTAGTCATGGCGTTTGGCGTGACGTCAGCTCATCTGAATTAATATGTTTGGACATATTTGGTGTTATTTATTGTGCTGTGAGATGACTTTTTATTGAGATGTCCTGTCTGTTTTTGGCAGTTTGTTTTTCCCTCATTCTTCTGGTTTTAATCAGCTCTTGCACCGCCGATATTCCCCTTAAAGTTCCCCTTAAATATCTTTTAATGCTTGAATTACACATAAGTTCTGTATGAGCTTGTTGCAGCTGCTCATTGAAGCTTAATGATGTTTATTTAAATGAAAATATTACAGATGTTTTCCCCCCAAAGTCAGCAGGAAACGTCTTCATTTCCAAGAGAATTTTAAAATAAGTTTCTGCAGGTTTGTTGGTCCATTAGTTCCAGGTGTTTATAAAGCTTTTGTCGTGTCCTTAAAGTGAAATTAAGTTGATTTCACTTTGATTTTGCAAAGAAATTACTGCAAAAAAAGAGGAAATAAGTCATATTTTCTTTATACATCAGATTAGATGTTTAAGAAAAAATATTTGTTCATTTATTTCTATGAATCAAAACACAATAGTCAACGCTGACATGTTAATAACATTAATGTACATGTACCAGTGTCACCTCGACTGCTTATTTGCACCACCAGAATCTTAAATGAACTATTGTATTAACAAATGACAAAATATTTATAAAGCATTACAGAAAAATACATTAATAAATGAATAAAAATCTTCTTTCGAGGGGAATTTAATTCAGTTTTTAGCTGTAAATTAAGAAATAAATCCTAAAATATTTAGTCAGTAAAATGTGCTGTTTTTATTAAAGGTTTGGTTTATGAAGGAAATGAATTGACAGGAGATGAAACGGTCCGCTCTGACGGGACGAGTGTGTGTGTGTGTTTGTTCATGTGAGGGAGACAGAGCGAGTGGAGGAATCTGCGTCCTGATTGGCTGAGAGCCGGCAGACATTTTCCACAGTCAAACTGCTCAGTGATTGGCTGAGACGCCAGCCCCCCCAACCCCCCCCACCTCTCTGGTATGTTGTACAGTAGAGCTGACACACCGTCGATGCTATCTCAACACTTTATCACGTTGGGTCTAAACTCCAACGTGTGTGTGTGTGTGTGTGTGTGTGTGTGTGTGTGTGTGTGTGTGTGTGTGTGTGTGTGTGTGTGTGTGTGTGTGTGTGTGTGTGTGTGTGTCATTTACACCTCAAACACACACACACACCAGTCAATCTGTAACCAGGGTGGAGAAGGACGAGCAGAGGAAGAGTCGGGGGTTGCACACATCCAACAAAAGTTAAATAAAGTTTTTAGTTCAAGATATTGCAAAAGATGAAGAGCTTTGTTCTTTGTTCGCATGAGGTCCATTTGTGGATTTGTTGATTTAATAGAAAAATAATCAGCAACGATGTTCACACTTTAAAGGACAAATGTCCCCAAACAAATCCCCACATTCAAATTAGACAAGTTAAAACAAGTTCAATTTAAACTTTTTTATCTTTAATAAACTGAAAATCTTTGAGTTCTTCACTGTTGTTCAGATTAAACAAGACGTCACCGTGACCTCTTGGAAATTAGGAGTTAGTTCTACATACAGTAATGTTTCTTTCAATTCATTTTCTTCGTACACCAAACCTTTAGTAAACGAGCATGTGCATGAACGAGCATCGCTCAACACAGTGAGACGACACACGTCAGCTAAAAGCACAACATCACTCTAAATTTCAGCTGCTTGGCAGTAATGTTAGCTGACCAGACCAAGGTCTCTCCATGAATCAATGCTGATCCCAGTGTTGGCTTTTCCTGCTGGCTGAAGCAGGAAGAGAAACGTTATCGTCTCCAAGCGCGCCCGCAGGGAGACACCGGCACCCGGTCGGAGACGGTAACGTTTCTCTTCATGCTTCAGCCCCGATGATAACGTTACTCGTTGAGGAGCTCCGACACTTCACGAGACACGGGAAACCTCTGTTGGTCTGGAGGAGCTGCAGCAGTTATTTCTGACCAAACATTCACTTCATCCACTAGATATTCTCAGAGCTACTAACTCTTCTGCAGTGTGGAGTGAGCGCGCGTTCACGTCTAGAGGTGGAGTGAGAACCCGCGTGGTGTGAGTGAAGGCAAGCAGGCAGAGGAGCAGTGACTCCAGCCAAACGTGAGTGCGCATATGCGAGCGCGCATGTGTCCCGACCCGGTACATTTATACACTTAAAAAGTTACAAACAGTCCCTTTAAGATTATTCTGATTTAAATCACTCCACAATATTTTTGTTTAATTCTGCTTAATTTGGGAACACTACTTCAAATAAGCAGTCGAGGTGGCACTGGTACATGTACATTAAAGTTATTAACATGTCAACATGTCAGCGTTGACTATTGTGTGTATTGAGGATGAATGGGAACAAATCCCTGCGGAGTCGACCAATCACACATGGCGGTAATGATCAGCTGTCCTCGTACTTTCGGCCATGCTGTGAGAAAGAAAGAAGCCTCGGGATATCCTGCGTTTAGTTTCATGTTAACAAGTTAGGGCAAAGTACTGCTGCGAGGGGCGAGGAGGGACGTCAGGAGCAGTGGAGGATGGGTAATGGCAGCTGAGTGTTAGGTGTGTGTGGGGGGGTCAATGCCCATCAATCTCTCTCGCTCTGAACGCCTCTCGCACATGGGGAAGCAGCAAAGCACTCTCTTGTGACTCCCGTGAGTGTGAGCTTCCTGTTGTGGTCGAGACTTAGAAACAGAAACAGACTGAGATAAAGATTCTTTCGGTTTCTTCTTCAGCCTCCCAGTTAGTTTGGTGATCAGCTGAAATACATGAAATCAGTCTGATTTTAACACATTTGAAACCTCATACTATACTAGTAGTACAACCTCATACTATACTAGTAGTACAACCTCATACTATACTAGTAGTACAACCTCATACTATACTAGTAGTACAACCTGAGAAGTTGATCTTAAAGGTCACATATTATAAAAAAGTGAGATTTTCATGTTTTTTTATTATAAAGCAGGCTTAAGTCCTATATAAACACTGTGAAAGTATCCAAACACTCAATCCACAGGGAAATACACACAGCCTGTATTCAGAATCTCTGCATTTGAAACAAGCCATCAGGATTTCTGTCCATTTGTGATGTCACAAATATACAATATTTAGACCCTTTACACAATATTAAACCTAAACATTCTAAATGTGTCCCAGTTTATCTCTGGTTGCAGTGTATGTGAATGTCATCAGCTGACAGGAAGTACACATGGACCCAAGCTGTTGCCTAGCAACGCAATTCTGTTGCAATTCCGTCAAAATGCACTAAAACGGAGCGTTTCAGACAGAGTTTAAATACAGGCATGTTCAGGCAGACAGTATGAGGAAAATAAAGTTTTTAACATTACAGCATGTAAACATGTTCTAGTAGAAACACAAAATACAAGTATGAACCAGAAAATGAGCACGATATGGGACCTTTAAGCTGACTAAAGCTAAGTACACGGTTAGCCTACGTGTGACTTTATATTAACGAGGCCTTGTTTTACGTCAAAGTTTGATAGTATCAGTATTTTATTTTTGCGGTCCATAAGTTGAATAAAGTTTTAAATTGTCATCTAAACTAAACTTAAGGCAACTTTTACTTGATTAGCAAATGTTTTTAAAAGGAGTCATATTGAGATGAACTGAGGCTAAAGTTGGTTACATGTGCTGTTGGTGACTGTGGTTTGGAGGATAAGAAGCACGCTGAGCACTGGTTGAATGTAGGTTAATGAACTCTGGATGTATGTGTGAAGAAATGTTGACTGGAATCTGGTTTTTCCTGCGTGCCTTCGGGGCGTTGCACCGATCGTCTGCATGTATGTGAAGCCATTTTGGATGAGATGAAAAGAGCGACAGTTAGGAGGAGGTAATAAATAGCCAACATATGGTCACTGGATCCTCTACCCCCTCTCCCCCCGTCCTCTGTCTATCTCCCCCATACATCCCTCCATCCCTCACCTCGTGTCTGCTAAACACAGACTGTTAGCTGACACCCCGGACATACAAATATCCCACCTCGCTAAAAGAGAGTGATATAAATATAAATGGAGAAGGTTAGAAAAAAAAAGAGGAAGAGTTAAAAGCAGAAAGAGAGTTGAGGATGAGTCCTGCGGGGATGTTTGTTTTCTACAGCAGGTGTCACTTTTGTCAGTTTGCCTCTGGCTCTCTGCCCTGCGGGGCTGTAAATGATGCTAACCGGCTGCTAGCGTTCCTTAGCTCAGAGCTAGGGGAGGAACACTTTGGTTCATGTTTGGTACAGCATGAAAAAATAAATAAAATCAATGCAAAAGATAACATTTAGTTTATTAAACGTTTGAACGTCGGCTTGGATATAACAAAACTGGCATTCAGGGGCTAACCTGACTAGCATGGTTAAGCTAACGAATAAAGTCTGAAAGTGCGTTCACACTGTGAAGTACAGCAAAATGCAGTGCACTCAAAGTACCCGGATGTTGGACTCAAAACGGTCAGATGGTTGAGTGTGGAACGCTGGACACTTTCCACACTCAACTGCCTCCATCTTGGCTGCGTAGCGGAAGGGGCGGAGCCACGACCACTATTCAAACAGACGTAGGTAACAGAATAAAACAATACGTAAACATACCGGTGCATTTTCAGCCAACAGGAGGACACATCGTAGGCGACGACGTTGGAAACCTAATTTCCACTCTTTCATTTTTTTTCAGAAGATGTTTTGGCGGGTAGCGAGCCGCGGTCAAATGTTGCGATCGTCATTTCCGGTCGGTGCGCCGCAGAGTATTCAATTTGAGACGACCCTACCCTGCTGAAATGTACGCACTACTCAAGTGAGTACAGAGTGAACACAGTGCGCTACATTGAAGTGTACTTCTGGAAGTACGTGGATTGGAACAGACTCTGACTCACTGCCAGAGCTTTCTGTGTCGCACATAAGAAATATGTTACACATCTGCTAAAAGACCCATTTTCTGTTAATAAACGTGCGTTAAGTGGAGGTAGCTAGCTGACGCTGGCTAGCAAGTATTGTTGGCTTGTTTTTTAACAATGGCTGAAGAAAAGAGTTGAGAAAGTTAACATGAACCGACGCCGCTGGAGACGACTGCAGGAGGAGGAGACGGCTGGATAACGCTAGTTAACTAACGCCTGCTCTCCTCCCGGTGAAGTCGTCTCCTAGCGGCGAGGAGTGATTCGGAGGGACCGTGACCCGGCGCCGTCCTCTGTTGGACTCATTTCCTGTAGCGTGGAGCCGTCCGACCAGCGGGCCGGTGGCCAACGGCAGCGCTGTGAAGATAAACTGAGGGCGTATAAATCTGTGGATGTCTCTAGTTAACTATCCTTCAGGAAAGTCAGTCACAAAGAGAGTCGGACGATATCGGAGAAGTGTTTCAGAGACGGAGAGAAAGGGTTGCTGATAGTTTAGCCTTCTGCTAACAGCAGCCAACGGCTCACGGTTAGCTGCTGTTAGCAGATGGCTAAATACTAGTAACATTTACTCTCCGTCTCTGAAACGTTTCTCTGATATTGTAGCTCTAGAGCCTCCAATCCCAGTTAGTCATCTCTAATGTTGTGATATCTGGATTCAGCCAACAACACAGCGAAAGGACATTTTAGATGTGTAACTTTAGCCCACTGCTAGCGTTAGTTAGCCTCCAGTCTTTCCTTTGTTTAGCCTCCAGCTAACACCGTGACTCATCATGACGTCATCATAACGTCATCATGACGTCATCGTGACCTCATCATGACGTCATCATAACGTCATCATAACGTCATCATGACCTCATTGTGACGTCATCATGACGTCAACACATAAAGGGTTTATATTCAGGCCTAGTTTAGAGTGTAATGACACATTAATTTGACAGTAATTATTTGATTAACAGAGAAACTGAAAACATTTTCATACTGAACCAAACATCCTGTACCGAATGGTTTCGGACTAATACCCCCCGACTTAACTACAGAATGGTAGTTAGCCTCTAAAGATAGCGTCTACACTCTATCCAACGATGCTGGGCTACAAAATACCAACTAGCTCGCAGAGCAAATCCCATTTAGCTCACCAAAAACTCTCTTGGGACGCTACCAGTGACACACAATGCTGGTTTATTAGCTGTAAAAGCTGCTAGCATCACAAGCGATGCTACTCAGTTATGGATGGTAAATGGATTTGCATTTATACAGCGCTTTTCTAGTCTCCCGACCACTCAAAGCTCTTTACACTACATGTCAGTATTCACCCATTCACAAACACATTCACACGCTGATATCAGAGGCTGCTAAGGTGCAAACTTTGCCCATCAGGATCTAATCTAAATACTCATTCACACACTGATGGCTCAGCCTTCAGGAGCATTTTGGGGTTCCTCAGTTACTAACATGAGCTAAAAGCAGGGTTATCAGAAGGTTTGTTGGTTGTTTAAACAGAATAAAATCCTATTAAGAGATATTATACAGCTACATTTAATATTGAATAAATTGTACATTAAATTCTATTAAAGAAATAAGTCATTTATGATCCAAAAGCTTATATGAATTGAGTTTTTATTCGTAGTGAAGTGATAGAGACTTGAAGTACGTCCCTGCTGTGACGCTGCAGTCCAGATTTTATGTCCCAGCTGTCATGTCAGATGAGTGGAGGATTTATGGGGCTCAGGTGACAGGGAACTTTTCGACTCTCCCTCCATCCCCACACATTCATCCATCCCTTCATCCATCCATCCATCCATCCATCCATCCCCCACATCCCTCCTCCTCCCCCCCTGTAATGCCTGTCTGTCACTGGGTTACATCTTCACACAGGTGCCACACACAGTAGGAGGTTGTGAAATCATTGACCTCAGTGTGACTGAGCATGAAATGAGACGGGAAACTAAACTACTTCAGCTCCTTCTTTCACCAAATCTGATTGATTTGTTTTTAGCGTAAAATAAACCGGTCAAACTGTCCAGTAGAGTCGACTGTCTTACCTCAGAGTGAAGTCGTGTTTGTCTGGTGTCTTGGTTCAGTGTTTCCCACCTCGGACAGATGACGTGTGTTCAGCTGAGGTCGCCAGCTGAGATAGCAGGTCAACACAGTCCGTGACAATTACATTCTTTCTTTTCATACTTTTGAATTATTTAAAAAAAAAAAATACAATTACATTTTATTTCTTCCCACATCAACAAAACAAAGACAAAACAAAACAAACATGCTCAACTTCAGTATCTTCATATCTGATCAGCTTCACTGGAATATGTTAAATATAAATAAACGGTGACCAGAGGGATGCCCAGGTGTGTGCGAGGAGGAGGAGATATAAATATATAAATAAATTAATATATAAATGAATTAATTAATAATTAAATACATTTATTAATTAATGAATGAATAAATAAATAAAGGAAAAGAAAAGTAAAAGGTAAAAGTAAATTAAGGTAAATAAATTGTAATAATGATAATGTTGATAAGTGAGTTCAATACCTACATTAATAATATTAATACTACTACTAATAATAATAATAACAATAACAATAAACAAAAAATAATAATAACGTAACATTAATAAGTAAATAAATCAATGAATTGATAGTAATTATATAGTAATAATTAATATATATAGTAAGAAATAATAGTAGTTTTTGTCACCTTGTATTTAGTTTATATATTTATTACTATATATTAATTATATATGTTTATGTATATATTTGTGTATATATTATGTACATTGTATGTGTGTGTATATATGTATACACATATACATATATACATATATATATATACGTGTATATATATATACATGTGTGTATATATGTATATATATACATATATATGTATTTATACTGTATATATCTATGTATGTATATATATACACATAAATACATACGCTATGTGTGTTTGTGTGTATATATATTTTATATTATATTTTCTATATTATTTATTTATTTATATATATTATATTTTATTTATTATTCATTTATATATATTATATTTTACATATTTATATATATATATATATATTTATATATATATATATATATAT